>VWZG01006450.1:879948-939139 GCA_013396735.1 Grallaria varia
GCTGCGGGGATGGGGGGGGTTCCTCGCCCGGTGCCGTGTCCGCTCGCTGCCAGCGCCCGGGAGTGCGCACTTCCCTGCCGAGCTCCCGTCCCGGCTTTAAAACTGCCCGAGGGGAAGGGAAGAGTCGCTGATGTGCTGGCAGGCTCGAGAGTTTCCTGATGACTTTCCTCAGCACGGTCGGTGCTTCGTAAGCATCGCGAAGTTTCGTGACCTTAAAATACACCTCTTCGTTTTTAACATTGTTTTTTTGCTACCCTCGGCCCTACAGACTTGTACTGAAAGCAATAATGGTTCTGACTAATTCTACCTCAAGCCATGAATTTCTCTAAAAGGAGGACATAATTTTCTCCTACTCTCTGCATGTTTTTGGAAAGCAGGAGCGCAAAGTTCTCTTACTGCATCCGCTATCCCCCAGGCTCTGCAATCACAGGCAGAACCAACCCTGAGCTTACGTTGCCCCAGTTTTGAAACAGCAGCAATGCTCTTCACCCAGCTCTGTAAAACACTCAAGAACTACTCAAAGGCCACCTGCCAAATTAGAGCCCGGCTGAGAGCTGGATTCCCACTGGCAACCCTCATTCACTGCTTCTCTTCAGCCCCCAAACACTTAACTTTTTAAAAAAGACGACAGCTCAAGGAGGAGCCCCCGTGAACGACAAAGACAGCTCAGGTGTGCGCACATGTCGGACTTCATTGTGCCTGCATTTAGTGCAGAGTAAATCAGGAGGAGAAGTTCATTGTAGTGAAGGACGTCGCAATGAAGTTAAGAACATGGGCAATTTCTTGCAGGCCGAGCTGAGCTATGACCATGGAATTACACAGCTCTTTAAAGTCCCTGTTGGATGGCCTAGAGAGGAGCAATAGAAATGAGACCACAACTAAGACCTCCTTGCAAGGGTGCACCAGTGAGTGCAGTAACCAGCTGGAAAGATAACCTCAGCATCAGGGCCCTGTGCCTGTTTGATATGTGCAGGGAGGGACTGTGACCCCTGCTACAGGCCAGTGAGACAGACAGTGCCAGGGGAGAGCTGCCGGCTGGGAATGGCTCTGCACATGCGCCTTGCTCTGTGTGGCAAGAGGTGCAGTAATTTTGACTCCTTGGTGAGAGCACAAAGACTTGGGCTCTGCCTCACATGCAAAGATGGGCTGAGAGACCCCAGGGGCAAACAGGCTGGCCAAGTTCAGCTGGGGAGGAGACTGCTGAGTGTGAACAAATTTGGGTAACTGCTTACAGGCATTCCCCTCCTAATGGCATTACGAAATAAATCCTCCCTTTACTTTTGTTTCTGAATAAGTTTCCAGCAACCTCAGAGGAAAATAGAGACTTACAGGTTTTGTCAACATTAGAAGAGACCAGAGCGGTGTCCTCAAAAGATATGTCTGATGCTGCTGTCCTTGGGGACAGAGTGAGGTTCAGAGACTGAAGGCATATCCAGCCTGTGCAGTGGGAATCCCCTTCCAGCAGTTTTTCAGGAGTTGGATGGTGAACGCAAGACTGTTGGTGAATTTTTCATTATCTGCATCTCCCAGTACTGAACACAGGCAACTTAGCCCAAGGCTCTTAGAGGAGCTAATGAAAATAATCATCCCTTCAGCCCAGCCTCCTTGGGTTCAACAGGGGAAATAAAACCAGTAGAATTGACCAAACTTCACCCATGGTTGGAAATTCCCTTAAAAGAAAATACAGTAAAAGATCCCAGTTGAAACTCAGACTCTGACCTGTTGAGTCCTGCTGCCTGCTGCCTGTATTTCATAGCCGGGGGCAGGGCTGGGGCCATCTGTGATCACATCAGATATGCGAGGCCGGTCCTCCAGCAGTCTGAGGTGAATATGCTGTTCAGATCCGTGGGGTTAGAAGGGGAAGCACGCCATGAGGATTTCATAGGATTTCTCTGTGGACTCAGCTGCAGATGCCCCCTTTTTAGAAGGACAAAAACAAAGCCTCCTCTCTCCCTTCCCTGTCACTACTGGTGGCTGGAGAGCAACAGGTGCCCAAAGCACACACGAAAACACAACTGCTCAGCAGCACATGTGAAGTGAGTGTGGCAAGCTCTGATCCTGGCTCTCTTAATCTGCCACTTTTCCAGGTTAATTGGAAGAACTGAGAAATGAATATTTGCTACAGAATGGCAATGGCTCCTCCCTTGACAGCCTGTGAACTCCCTGTCTCCAGTGCCTTGCACCATGGGGTTCAGACCATGGCTGGAGCTAGTTATGACAGTACAGCCAGTACTGGTAACCAAAAACAATGGTCAAAAGGCTCTAGTAACACCACGTGGAGGAAAATTACTTGTTACTGCTGAGGCCTGAACTGCAGCTGACTTGTAGGTGAAGAGGGAATGCTGTTTGCCTGCAGAAAGATGCTGTGCCTTTGATGCAACGCATGCTTGATTCCCTCCCTGCTCATTAGTAGTGCTCGTTACTGTCTTCTCAGCAGGTTTCTCCCACATGCCTTGCTTTTTCCCAGGACCTTGGTGCCACTGAGTGAGATTAACCCCAAGCTTTGGTCTGCTGACCATGTTGAATAGAAATGAAACAGCGTCCAGTTTCAGCTGAAAACTGAGGAATCTGTTGCACTTCTCCCCAAGTCCTGGTTGTCTGACCACTGTGAAGAAAAAAGCCTTTCTGGAAGATATTTTGATTTTGCACCCAGTTACTTCATTCCGGAGCCCGGCTGCCACAGGAGCGCTTTACCCTGGCCCGGTGCCGGCGAGACTCCCACCTGCTGGTGGCCCGGCCCCGGTGCGCTGACGGTGCTGCCGCAGCGCCGCCTTCACCGAGGGCTGAGGGAAGGCTCGGGCAGAGATGTAGGGAATGGCACGGATGCAGTCCGGGATTCCCTCAGAGACCGGGGGAGCTGCTCCCACAGGTGACTGGGGGTAATCTCCTCTCTGTTTCCTATGAACTGTGTTAGACATTATCCTGTCTGGTATTCCCATGGACCCCAGTATTTCTTGATACTCAATGCTTTGTTTCAAATTTTATGACATCACTGTAACACTCTGTCTGAGAGGGACCTTGCAAAAGCCCCAGCCCATTCCCTGCTTGAGCAGATGTATGTACAGCTGGTTCTGGAAGTTTCCCCAAGATGGACACCTAAGAGCTTGCCAAGCAATCCCTTCCAGCTCTACAAACACTCAAAAAATTTTCCTACCACCTTATCTGAACCATCCTTGTCCAAACTGGGCCTCATGACATTTTGCTCTCAAAGACAAGCAGGGTGCCAGGTTCTGTCAACATTTTCTCATTAAGCAGGAAAGGCCACTGCTGCTGATAGCACTAGCTGGAATACCTGCTTTCTGAAGCAGTGCATTGATTTTCCATTGTCTCCTGTAGTCCTTTGTATCTGCAGAATGCAACTTTTCAAACATTATTTCCCAAAAAACGCTGGTGTTTATGACCACTTTGTACTGACACATGACAACCATAGTTAACAGCAGCAGAGAATCGTGCTGGGGTGGACTTCTCACCATTTAGTGCCGGAATAAACATTTCCAAGATCAGTATATAAAAGAAACAGGTTAGATAAAAGGTAGAAATGATATTAAATACCTCTAGAGAAGTAACTGGGAAATTCATAAGTACATATAATAACACAAAATGCTTGATTTTTAAAATCTATGGCCAGATTTTGACACTTGTTCATATAAAGTAGCACTGTTGCCTTGAGGAATCTCCTTGGGTTTAGGGGGACAGGGCAAGGGAAAAGCAGCCAAAGGCATTTCTCACCCTGGGGATTTCCACTGATTTGGTAGGTATGACAGTGTGCATTGCCTAAAATTAAGCAGGTCCACATGCCTTGTCAGAAAAAAAAAAAAATTACTAAGGGTAAGAATACTGCAAATAGTACCTGGTCCAGAGTCATCAATATTGTAACCTGGCTAATTCTGTAGTTTGCCAGCCTTGCTGTTCCCACCTCCCACGCCCTTCCTCTCTTAAAAAAACCCAAAAAAACACCTAATTACTTCCCAGGAATCTTTTTGCAATTATCTCTGGATCTCCTTGAAAATTTTCCTTGAGACCAAGAAACTAAAAACTGGGCTTTCTCTTCTCATTTCGAAATGCTGGCCTTTGTCAAAATAGATTTCAAGGGATCATTCCTTTAACTTTCTTGCTGTCACAATTTAAAAATAAAATGAAAAATAAAGCAGCAGCTGTTTTCTGTTAAAAGCACCAGTGACGATGGGAGCAAACCAAATTACAGGCTCTGAGGACAACTCTGCCTGCATCTACTGGAAATTCCATCAGTAGGATGGGAACTCCCATGGACCTTTTTATTCATTGGTGGCAACCAGGGACTGTGTTGCCTTTTGTACCAGGCATTTATCTTTCATTGGTTTATATACTGTTCCCAGCTGGGAGCTCCTTTTCCGCTGATGTCTGATTTAGATGCTCGCATGAGGAAGGGGTGTGATTTACACACACACACCGGAAAGCCAACTGACCTTGATCTTAGTGCAGCGTTGGGAGCTGAAGTTACTTCGACAGCAAGAGCAGCAAACCTGCCCAGCCTCCCACTAGGAGCACGGTCGGTGTTTGTTTCCTGCTCTGCTGTTCCTTGCACGCTCATGGCAGAAAGTCACTGCGTCTCTCCCTGCTTCCCAAAACAACTGCCTGCCGTCCCTTCAAGAGCCGTGGCCAGCGTTGCACAAAGAGAAGGAGAAGCTGTCGCGTCGCTGCACAGCTGAGGTGGGAGCTCCAAGGAGGACTGTAAAGCCCTGCAGCAGGACAGCACCTCGGTCCTGGCCGTTGTGTGGCCGTGCACAGCTGATGGCTCCGTGCACGGCAGCTCCGGCGTTGCAAGGGAACACAACTCAGAGGAGATGGAGGGAAGGGATTTTCCTGCTGTCTTGACATGGATCTCCTGCGAGCGAGGCTTTGCGCAGAGCAGGAGCTTGGACCCTCACTGCTCGTTTTTACAGTCTGATTATGGTGACTGGGAAAGAAAAGTTAGAGCATTTCAGGAACAAATAGGTCTTATAAGGAAAACATGCATTCAAGTGTTCTCTGGAATTAGGAAATTTTCCCTCTCATTACTTAAGCTGTTGCCTCCTCCAAGGAAAAACTGTATCTGCAATATCGTGAGGGTTCTGAAGAGAAGGGTAAAAGCTGTCAAAAGAAGACCCATAGGATTTTGCCTGGCTCACAAACACCTAACTCAGAGCAAGTACATCTCCAACTCCCCAGGTCTGAGCAAAGGCAAATTTGTCCCTGAGAGTGGATTGAGGGGATGTAGCGTGGAGATAAGTGCTTGTGGCCAAACAGAGCAACTTCTCTAGAGCACTGCATGCTGGAGAGAGCTCCTTTCCCTGCGGCGTTCACGTTGCTGCTGTGGTGCACACAGCCATCTTAATGGCTCCAAATGCAAAAGGAAGGGAAAAAACAGATTGCCATCAGTGATCAGAGCAGTACTATGAAAGTCTCTTAAACCAGAGAATGAACATGCTGAGAAACTTCTCTTTCTTCTTAAAACCTTGTGGTATAGGCAGGGACAGATGTCCCATTTGTTCCTGTCCTTCTCCCATCAGAGAACCTTGGGAAGGTCTGTCCCTTCTCCCCTCAGCACCCCATGTCCTGACAGCATAACCAGACTATCCAAAAATACTGACTGCTGGATCTTTCCACACTGAAGCAGCCTGGCCATGAGGAAGGAGGAAAATGAAAAAAACCAACAGTATGAAATTGCATTTTCAAAGAAACCCACGTGCTGCCCTCACTGACCATGTCTAGATGAGTTTTTGGATTCCCAAATCTCTTTAGTAGTGCTGCAATACTCCCTCGTGAATAAAAACAGAGTTTCTTGTTTACTGAAGGAGGTGCAATAAAAATAATCATCACCATCTAAATATCATTTGTGAGGTTGTACCCTCCACATACTGCCACAAAGTCAAACCCAGGTTTGTTACTGCAATCTTAAGCATGAAGAAGTAATTGCATATGCCTGGACATGACAGGGCTGGTCAAATCCAATTCAAAGAGCTTCTGTTTCATGGAAACCCTGGCTGAAAAGGCCCATAAATATTCTTAGTCCAGTTCATGACACTCTGTGTTTTCACTATTCTAGGAAGCCTGAAATACTATTTTCATTTAGACTAAAAATAATAAAGGCTTTTCTGCAATCCTCTGGGTGCCCTAATTGAATTGCATCTGCATTAGGAAACTCCAGCACTGCTAAAATCAGACAGCCACTGTCCCATAATGTCTAGGAGGTGTATCAAGGAGGCATGGTGTCTGGCTCCACCAGAAACTCTATCCAGAGATGTCTTTTGCAAAAAGTTTGGTCTTGGAAAGGTACCAAAGCAGCTCAATATGTAACGGAGAAAGTTCGTTCCAAGTCTCTAAGCCACCACAGAGAAAGCCAAACCAGCTGGCTTCTCTCTTTCATAAAGCAATCTTTCAAACAGGGACCTCGCTCCTGTGCCCATGATAGACAGAAGGGAACAGAGCACTGGATTTGCAGCTGGAGCTCTAATTACTACCACAATTATTTCAGGAGAAACAGCCCAAGTAGCCCTGCAGACTGCAGCCCAAATAGCTTAGATCAGAGGTTTGCAGGTAATGCCTTAGCCCCTTCCTGGAGATGTTGGCCATGGAGTGATGATTCATGAGTTTCTGCATCGTGCTCCCGGGAGCTTAAGCCTGTGAGTCCAAGTCTTAGTTTCCAAATGCTCTTAGTTGCAGCCTGTGAGAATATGCCTGTCCTCCACTATGGGTGACCCTGGAGGAGGTGCCAGCATGACCTACAAGGTGACTTTCCATTTAAGCACAGATAGTCTGGCTGGCTGAGTTACTGGTGCTCTGCACTGCTCAGGGCATGGCCAGACTTCCTCTCAGAGCACTTAGCTTGTAGTGTAAGGACTGCTGAAAATGTTCAAGAGCGGCCTGGCTGCTACCAAATCTATATATTGATGGCAGCCAACTCGTGTACTTTTTAAGAGGTTGTTGTATTTTCAGCTGGTTGCAATGAGACAGGCTCTATACCCTTTTTGGTGTCACAAAAATAATCCACAGAAACACCCATGAGCCTGACCTTCTCTGAAGTTTACCGTCGGTTAGGGAAAGAGAGAAAAAGCTAATTTGTTTCTACAGATGTTCTCAGCAATAGTGGGATTTCAGTAAAGCCAGAGAGAATTCCAATGCGTCTCTCAGCTGAGGAAGAAAGCAGTCATATACCTTGTCCAAACCCTCTTTCCTAGGAACAGTGTGGCCAGTGTCATTGGGAAAAAAATGAAGCAAGTAAGGTGTTGTGTTTTTTGGTGTTTTTTTTTTTTTTTTTGGCTGTTATTTCTGTGGTTACAGCTACAGCTAAAAGCAGCAGTAGCAGATTACAGCAGAAACTGAATATGCTACTGTTCAGAGGTGCAATTCAGTGAACTGGGCAGTCTTAAATTGCTTTTTAAACTTCATAAGTGAAACAAAACATGATTATCTCTTTCAGTGGGGGCATATTCAGAAAACACCAGCTGGACACAGTACAAGATAGCTCAGGCGTATGTTGCGATGTTTAAAACCTGAAGCAATTAGAACTGCACTGAAGCTTACTCTGTTTTGCTTCCATTTGGCATCCTGGAGCTAATGGAGTGGAGGAGCTTGAACAAAGTGCTACAGTCAGCCTCTCTGTGCCTTATGCCCTGAAATGCCCCGGCCGACAATTCCGTGCTGCAATGCTCCAGTCCTTCGGAGGGTTCTCCCAAATGTGGAATGGGGGACTAAAGCCACCCCCAGCCTCATGGTTTTTACAGGGCAAGACTAGGAATGCCTAATAATGAATGAGGAGATAAAAAAACTGCTGCTCAGATTGGAGGGGTCGCAGAGAAGGACATGCTCTGAATGAAATATAAATCCATATTGTACTGCAACATGGCTCTCATCCAAGCTTGCATGGAGTGTGCAGGCTGAGGCTCCCTGTTCAGAGCTTCCCTTTGCACCACGAAGCTGGTGAGAGCCAGGGGCTGCTGCTGTGCCTCAGCCCTCTGCCAAAGGGGGGTCAAATCCCTCTGGGCTGAAAGCACTGAGTTCATGTCACTTTTTAAGGATGACCACAGACCATGTGGAAAAGCTTCGTGCTGCTTAGCAAAGCAGCTGAAAGTGAGCTGGAAGATAATCAGTGAGGGGGAATCATGGTTATACATTATCTAGAAATATGGCCAGAATATAAACTCTGGCTCCACGCAAGGAAAAGATTAGGAATTGGGAGAAAATGTAATAAAGGTCTGTTATTCTGACAGCTAATTCTCATGCACACTGCAGTGCAGCATATATGGCTTTACTGTTGTTCTGTACTTTTTATTCCCAATTCTATTCCCGGTCCTGTGTGTGTCTGTATGTGTCTGTGTGTCTAAGCAGCCATGTGGTGGTTAGCTGCCTGCCAGGTTAAACCATGACTACTGTCCTTTCCTATTCTGCTCTTAGCTGTATTTTCTCTGATAGTTGTTTTGTAGCCAGCCAAACTATTCCTGCAGAGCCCAGCAGAGATTCATGGTGCTAAACCAGCCAAGCATGCAGTCAAGATGAATCCTGGCTTTCCAGAGCCTCCTCTCAAGATGTCCAAAGCTTGAAAAAGTGGCCATGACTCCATGGATCTCGTGAGCTACTGCCTGACTACACAGGAGTTTATAGTTATGTGGTTGCTACGGCTTTAGTTGAGAAAGAGATATACTTAACCAGTTTTCCAATGAAATCTTAATTGGACTATGCAGAAGCCAAGGAAAGAAAACCATTTTCAGCTGAAGACTCTCAAAGGTATTCTCCTATCAGTCAGGATTAGGTTTCTCTCTACTGTCCTAAGTCCCAGTCTTTGTGACCAAGGTTGGGAATGGCAGTGAATGACACAAAGCAAAATCTCCTCACCTTGTATGCAGTGTCTCTGACACCTGTCCTGCATTCAGAGAAGTCTGATCTGCGACTGCGTGTTGATGTTTGTGAGTGTGACAATGAAACTTAAAAAATTGCTATGAGAAAACTGTAAAGGAAAAGGTATCAATCAACAGCAACATGAAACCGCTTCATGTTCTTCCTTAATGTGTTAAATAATGGTTGAATAAAGTAAAAAAATGTAACAGCTGAATGAAATATTAGACTGTACAAAAACACACAGCAGTGCTAAAAGTATCAGCTTTTCCTGCATGGAGAAGTAGTGCTAGTTCCATGTGGATTTAGCCATCACAACTTTCCATCCACTCCAGCTTTTGAAACAATTAATCTCATGGAAGCCAGAGCAGGAAATCCTGCTGGGGAACCAAATGGTTTAAAAACAGTACTTTGGTGAAAGATCCAAGAGCAGTGAAAGCACATGCACCTGACTTTCTGGGCTGCACTCAGCAAAAGCCCCCATTAGTTGCAGTGACAGATGTGAATATCTCTATTCTTCTGTACTGTCTTTCTTGCCAACTTTAAATCATATTAAGTGATATTAAGTAAATATCATATAAGTGTGTGTGTAGGGGGAATCTTTCCTGGATTAGCTTCAGATATCTGGTTTTCTCCTTGTCCAAAAAAGACCTTCCATCCACCTACCCTCAAGAATATTGGCTGTAAAATCAATCATCAGTCTGAAGACATCTGAACAAACCCACAGAGCACAAACATTTTCCAAGAGATTGGTGTTCATACCCTCTCCAGATACAGAAGGTGCCATTTCTGACAGTACAGAACTTGGTACTAAATCAGCATCTGAACAGCCCCAGTTGCCAGGGCCCCAACAGAACCTGGGCAGAGGGAGGTGCCTCAACACTTCTCTGAGACAAGACTAACTTGGCCAGGGAAGGTACTGAGAAAGCAGGAGAGGCAATGTCATCTCCCAGTTGTGGTGTCTGGTTCCAGAGGGGTTGTGACAATTGGGAAATGTTCAGAATGTCCGCACTCATACAATCAACTACAATCCGCTCATTTGCTGGCTTCAGGGAGGGCAAAAGGGAACATCCTGGGACAGATTTTCAAGGATCAGCTCTGCCACACAGAGGGGAAATGGATGTGAAACCTCAAGTGTATTCGATTAAGAGAGGGAGAAAGGGGACAGCAGCAAGGTACTCAGCCTGGATTGTGGGACTGAGGAGAGGAGCAGGGAAAGCACGTTATCCAGGAGACAGTCTGTAACAGAAGGCAACGAAATGAGCTGTGATTTTACCATTGTTTCATACAGGCTCTCAGGGCAGCCCTACCTGCTACCAGAAAGCACATCCAAGACATGACGAGCTTCGAGTTCAACACATGTGGGTGGTAGAATTCCTTTTACAAAAGGGATAAAACCCTCCACCATAACCCAGTGAGTAGTAAGAACTACATTCAACAATACATCTCCTTAATGTTGGCCAAAGAACAGCTGAAACATTTTTGCTGAAATCTAAAGCAAATTAATCAGCATGAAGCAGACTCTCTCTGTTTAGGAAGTTTCAACCCAAATACTTGCAATCTGGCAGAGCTATAAGCAACTGAAATGAATTATTGGTTCTGGAATTGCTGGTCCATTTTAGCAATAGGTGGTGTATCTGCATCACTTGCCATATGCACAAAAAAATCCTGTATTGTGATGACAAAGACAGAAATTAAGGCTGATACTGTTAATCACTAAAACCTAAAGCATTGTGAGGAGATATGGGAAAGAAGCTTTTTCCTTGGAGTTGAGAGGTGGTAATTTCACCCTCTCTTGCAGAGGAAACACTGGTTGCTGAATTTAAATTTTCAATGGTCAAAAAGAAAGCCCTCCAGATGGTTTCTAATCCATGAAGTCAACCAAGCTTGTGAATTTTGAGACCCCCTCAGATAGACAGCATCTTATTTTCTAAGCCTTTTTGAAAAGCCTAATAAAGATGATAAGAGAAGCATTTTTATTATCCATTCCAACAGAGAGGCCAGGGGTGGACATAACAGGGTCAGTAAACAGGTACTGTGTGTTCTCTACATTAGAAGCTCAAGGATGAAAGTGTGGGTATAGTTTATACATGATGATGTATACAGAGCTGTGTAGGGGACTAAGGTTGGAGAAGGAGGTTATGGGGAGCAGTGGTGGGCAGAAGGAGCACACAGTGAGTGCACCAGCCTACAAATTGGACCGACAGTTGCATAAAGAGGGATTGTGACAGTATCGTGACAGCATCCTGGCTTTTGAATTTAAATCCATCCAGGTTTATTACCACACTAGTCTCCATGTGCCACCTCCGGGAATGCTGGTGGGGCAGCAAACCATGACCTCAGTGCTGAAGGTCAGTCTCTCAGGAAGAGCAGGATAAATGTCATCAGGTGATCCCTGCCTGCCCTGCACCCGGTTAGGGCACCAGCAGCCACATGCTGCAGGAAGATGAATGGTTTCAAACACAGGCTACAAAAAGCACCCTCATGTTGTGATAGAGGATCCCTCCAAAATGGTACTGCCACAAGCTGGAAGGATGCCATCCAAAGCAGCTGGCTCTTGGCTTGAACACCCATCCCATGTGAGTACCAGGGACCTGGAGGGGTTTTCTGGCTGTTTTGCTGACCTTTAACTACTAATCCAATGGTTTTTTTGTTCCTTTCAAGTGCTTTTACTTACACATTCAGAGTGTAAGTTCATTTTCAGTTCACTTCCAGAGTAAAGGGTAAACCTGTCTCTTTGCTCCGACTTGCCCCGGGAAAAGTTATATTATCAGTGCAGCCAAACACCAGCATGGGGGCACAGCCTGGTTTTTGTCATTTCAGCCGGCTCTCCATTGTGCACACCCACAATACAATCCAAACAAGCTCTCACTGGGCTTTAGTTCTCCATTGCACCACACAGACCAGTCTTCTTGGACAGGAATTGGACATGCAAAATGAAATGTGGCTGAGAAATCGGCTCAATTTCAGCAAATGAGGCTTTTCTCCCTGGGGAGCTCACCTTCACCAGCAGAGGTGGAGCATTTTGCAGAGGTGCACGAGCTTTCTGCCCACCCTGGGAACACTCTGACACCAAAAGCTGCACTTTCCTGAGAATACCCACTGCAGAAGGGGCCAAGCCCAGTGCAGATCAAGCCCAGGCTATTCAATGAGGGGGTTTATATCCAAACGTGCTCAGGATGCTGCTAAGGACAGAGGGAATAGTGCCATTCTGACTCCAAGGGCAACCTGTATCAGCAGAGAGGCTCCGCTGCTCTTTCAAGAGCAGCCAAGAGCAGAGTGTGCTCTGCAATGCCCCGTCCCCCCAGCAGCAGCAGCAGGAGCCTCTCCCTCTGTGTGCATCCAGAGGGGCCGAGCCCCCAGCAGCTGTGCCGATGCCACGCTGAGCTGCCAAGTCTGCTCAGATCCACAAAGGCACCACGTGCTCCCGAAAACATCCCCTGCACGTGCCTGTAATTTTGTCTAAATTCACCCTTGAACTTTGTGGGCACTGCAGGCTCCCCCTCTCAGCCCTTCACAATGCAGTGCCACAAACCCCTCTTCATTGCATTTGAGGGAGGGAATATTTATATAAAAGCTCCAATATAGAGGAGCACACTTCCCTTGTGTGCATGGGGAGCCTCAGCTGGAAAGAAGCCAAGTGACTACTGAGCCCTGGAGAACAAAACAGCAACTGGTTTTCCTGAAGAAATACAAATTGAGGCTGAAAGAGACTTGAATTAAATGAAAATCCAAAGAGGAACAACGCAGCTACTGCAAAGCACCCAGTCGTTGGGAGGAAGAGTGTTTGTCCCCAGCAGTGTCTCTCTGCCAGGAGCCTTTCCATCCACTCCCTCATCAGTGCCATGGCGATAAGAAATCCCCTAGATGTCCTCTGTGTCTTGTGCTGGCCCATCAATCGCAGCCAGCTCAGAGGAACCCCATCTGAGGATGTAGGGCTGAAATCAGTCAGCAGTAAATCATCCATGGGGGAACGTTGCTCTGGAGGTCATTAATCTGAGGGTAACAGGCCTGTGAGCACCAGACACACTGGATGGACTGGCCTGGCTCTTGCAGATCTCTTTCCACTGGCTTTTGACCTAGTTGAACATTTACAGAACCTAAATATTTCTCTCTTGGATCTTTGTAAGTGTGCACTGTCCTTGTTTGGGTCATTTCCTTGCTGCTGCCACTGCAGAGGATGTGTTGGATCCTTGGCAGAGACCAACAAGTTCCCCAGATCCTCCATTCCAGCTTGGACAATCCTTGTGGCCAGCCTGTGGTTTCTCTAATATATCGATTATTCAAGGCTGCCATACACAAAAGCAGCTGGCTTTTGTCTGGTAATGAACACCCATTCCCTGTGAGTATTTTTGACCTGGGGGCTTTTCTGGCTGCTCTGTGGACCTGCAATGGAGCCTGGAGGGAGAGGGGAGTCCTCCTGCATCACAGTGTGCGGATGGGAAGGGATGTAGGACCGCCTGGAGCAGCAAGCAGGCTGCAGTAATTGTCCCCGTGATGTTTCCAGAAGACAGGATATTTTTCTTTGAAGGGAAAGGAGATACAATTGCAGAGAAGTCAGGTGTCTGACTGAACTTACAAAGACGCACAGGCATGAAAGAGTAACACTGATCTCCATGTCTCTAAGGGGAAGGGAAAAGATTCAGCCTTCTACTAAATTCTCCTTATTTGCAGGTTTATTTTTTTTATTGAGGGTCTCTCACAGTTCAGGAGTATACAGAGGTGTTCATTTAATTTACTGTTAAGTGCCACGCTGTGGTATGTAGTCTTTCATGCACAGGCAGGATTAAAAGGTTTCACTGAACTGAAAAGCTGAGTTGCATTTGATCACCTTCAAAGGGGCTAAACCCAAGAGAATGGGAGAAAAATAATTTTCCATAGGTTGAAAGGAGATGGATGTTAATGATCGCTCACAGTTAACTTACAGCCTCTTATTCATTCTGGGTGTTAATGTTAAGTCAGCTTCACTCCTGCCAACTTATCTCCTCCAAGATACCTTCAACTACTAATCCATTGTTTTTTGTTCTTCTCAAGCTCTTTTCTTCACACTTTCAGAGTGTAAGTTCATTTTCAGTTCACTTCCAGAGTAAAGGGTAAACCTGTCTCTTTGCTCCGACTTGCCCCGGGAAAAGTTATATTATCAGTGCAGCCAAACACCAGCATGGGGGCACAGCCTGGTTTTTGTCATTTCAGCCGGCTCTCCATTGTGCACACCCACAATACAATCCAAACAAGCTCTCACTGGGCTTTAGTTCTCCATTGCACCACACGGACCAGTCTTCTTGGACAGGAATTGGACATGCAAAATGAAATGTGGCTGAGAAATCGGCTCAATTTCAGCAAATGAGGCTTTTCTCCCTGGGGAGCTCACCTTCACCAGCAGAGGTGGAGCATTTTGCAGAGGTGCACGAGCTTTCTGCCCACCCTGGGAACACTCTGACACCAAAAGCTGCACTTTCCTGAGAATACCCACTGCAGAAGGGGCCAAGCCCAGTGCAGATCAAGCCCAGGCTATTCAATGAGGGGGTTTATATCCAAACGTGCTCAGGATGCTGCTAAGGACAGAGGGAATAGTGCCATTCTGACTCCAAGGGCAACCTGTATCAGCAGAGAGGCTCCGCTGCTCTTTCAAGAGCAGCCAAGAGCAGAGTGTGCTCTGCAATGCCCCGTCCCCCCAGCAGCAGCAGCAGGAGCCTCTCCCTCTGTGTGCATCCAGAGGGGCCGAGCCCCCAGCAGCTGTGCCGATGCCACGCTGAGCTGCCAAGTCTGCTCAGATCCACAAAGGCACCACGTGCTCCCGAAAACATCCCCTGCACGTGCCTGTAATTTTGTCTAAATTCACCCTTGAACTTTGTGGGCACTGCAGGCTCCCCCTCTCAGCCCTTCACAATGCAGTGCCACAAACCCCTCTTCATTGCATTTGAGGGAGGGAATATTTATATAAAAGCTCCAATATAGAGGAGCACACTTCCCTTGTGTGCATGGGGAGCCTCAGCTGGAAAGAAGCCAAGTGACTACTGAGCCCTGGAGAACAAAACAGCAACTGGTTTTCCTGAAGAAATACAAATTGAGGCTGAAAGAGACTTGAATTAAATGAAAATCCAAAGAGGAACAACACAGCTACTGCAAAGCACCCAGTCCTTGGGAGGAAGAGTGTTTGTCCCCAGCAGTTTCTCTCTGCCAGGAGCCTTTCCATCCACTCCCTTGTCACTGCCATGGTGATAACAAATCCCCATAGATGTCCTCTGTGACTTGTGCTGGCCCATCAATCACAGCCAGCTCAGAGGAACCCCATCTGAGGATGTAGGGCTGAAATCAGTCAGCAGTAAATCATCCATGGGGGAACACGTCGGGTGGACTGTCCTGGCTCTTACGGAGCACTTCCTCTTTGCTTTTGACCTGACTGTACATTTATACAGCTTCAGTATTTCTGGTATTTATTTCCCATTGATTTCTTGGATCTTTGTATGCGTGCACTGTCCTTGTTTGGGTCATCTTCTCGCTGGTGCTGTTGCAGAGGAAGCCACCAAGGTCCTCCATTCCAGCTTGAACAATCCTTGTGGGCAGCCTTTACTTTCCCAAGTGTATCCATTACTCAAGCTGACCTTACACTTTCTGCTCGCATTTTGCTTTTTGGCTGTGTCCCTCCTTCTCTGTTCAGGCTGTCACTGACAGAGCAGGCTATTGCACAGCCTTTGGGCTGTGATTGGCAGTATAAGACCGCAGGACCTTTTTGTTCTAACCCCTGTAAGTGGGGGAGTGGTACAGCTTTGAAGTAAAAAACGTTGTTGTTCTTTTTTTTTCTTTTTGAGAACATCAAATCTTCTGGATCAGACAGGCCTTGCTCAGGGCACTGTTCCTAGAAAAAAGATTGGTTTAGCTTTAACCTCAAACTGCACCCTGAGCAGTAACAGGCCATGGGTGCAGATGGATGTAAATTCCTCTGGCTAAGGTTTGAGCTGGCCAGATGCAGGCAGGCTCCAGGCCAGGCTGTGCTGTGCTGCGCGAGTGTGGCGCTGAGCCCGGCACGGCGGGTCAGAGCCCTCCCTACTCAAACACAGGGTGGGAGCCGACCCCCCCTCTGCACCCAAGAGTCTCGGTGCAGAAGGATGCCAACATCTGGATCGGGTGTGTCTGCTTGGCACAACCTCCATCTGACATGGGCAAGGAAGTCACGTCTGCCTGTCAACTCAGCATTATGTATTTTATTTTTTTTTTCTTTTAATTTGAATCTCTTGCAATTTTACTCACTTGGCTACCAAGTGAATTGTGATTTACAGTGAATTACTTGCAACACTATCCGTTCAGGGGAAACCCCCAAAAAATAAATCAGCAAAATTTGCAGGGTTGCTTGCAGAATGTGCCACGTGACCTCAGCTGTGGAGGAGGTGGCTCGCTCCTTTGTCACCATGCCTGGATGCCAGGGATGAACAAGGCAGCTGAGAAACTCCAAACACTGTGTGAAGCAGGATTTCATTAAAATAAAATACACCATGCACATTGCATGTATTGATTTGTAATTCTCACCAGTGGTTGCTTTCATAAAGTAATTGCAGATGCTCATTCTTGTCGCTTGCAAAGAGAGCAGTCAAAATCTTTGTCTTGCTCAACAGCCTCGGCATCAAAGACCTCATGAGAGGCTTGGACACTTTAAAAGGATCAGCAATTATCTGTGGTGCTGGCTTTGCATTTGCTTTGCTTGCATATTCATGCCAGTGATATTTTAGCATGCACATAACAGGAGGAAGCAAAGACTGACAGTGGGGGATCCAGCTGAAGTGAAGCAGATGTCTTTTAAATTCAGAGCACATACAGCACAGTAACAGTGAATGATCGAACACAAACTAGAAGTGAAATCAGAAAAACCAGATTTTATACGTAAAACTGAGCACTGCAGAAAGAACAAAGAGTCTGAGTGGTGCCAAACAAACTTATATTAAAAAATTCTTCAGTCTGAGAACCCTACTGCATTGCCAAGGACAGGTAAGGAATTTCAATAAACTTAGTTTTTTGTTGACTGTGTCCCTTTAATTATTACTTTTTGGCACAGCACAGAGGACACCTCCAGGCCAAAACACAAGTGATGTTGAAAGTACAACTGTTCCTTCCCCTTTGGGAATGAAGGTTTTCTGATTGTTATATAAACATATTTGGATCTATTTTTCAGAGATTCCTCCCATTAACAATTATATTATTAGCAGTGAGTCAGAGAACATTTTGCTGATGTTTTAAAATACTTTACTTAAGGTCAGAACCCGCTAAACTTCACCAAGCAAGCAGACCTGGTGTGAAACAGCCTTATTCTCTCCAGTGGGATTGCTCTAATGAGCAAGGGTTGGCAGCATGTGATCTTAGATTGTGAACTATATCGAGCTGCTTCCTTTTAATTGCAAGGCACTGGGCACATCCAGGCAAGAGCAAAACACAAGGATAAAAGAGCAAGTCTAGAGAAACAGGAGATAATTATAAAATGAAAAAGAACCAAGGGTGGAGGGTTTCTCTTTTTCCGGGTTAATCTGGGAAACTTATTCAACTGAGGCAGCAACCAGTGGTCATTAGAGGAGTGCTGTGACAGGCAGTAAAAAAAGCTCAAATCCAGGCTTTTACAATAATCACAGACCTGAAGACAGACATTCAGTTTCTCTCAGAACAGCCTTCTTCTAAAAGCAGACCTGAAATGTAACCCACATGCCCGAGGCTATCTTTGGTGCAGAAGCCCTTCTGGATGAACCAATGGGATGAGTTCCTTGGCAGTGGGGCAGAGTTTCTTATAGCTTTGATTTGGCTTTTGCACAGCACAGATGAGGCCGCGGGGAGAGGCCGGCGGGCTGGGGAGGCTCAGCTGCTCTCTTTTGCTCTTACTCACTCAGGATTTTATGAAATTTTGATCCGTACAGATTAGCCAACTGCCTCCCCTCCCACACTTTAATTTCACTTGGGTTCCAGAGACAGCTGAAAAAACGGGAATGAAGCTCAGCTTAAAACACGGCTTCTGTTTTGGGCGTGTGCCCATTGGCTTACATCGCACAGAAGGGGCGGCTTCCCCCAGTTTGGAGAATATTTCAAATTACGGCTCACACTTTTCTCAAAACCCTTGCACGGCCATGGGCTGTGAGGCAGAACCACGCCGGGTTTCTCCAGGTTTGCTTTTCGCCTGAGTATGTTTCTGTTAAAGCTTTTTCCCTGCCAAACCCACAAAAGATGAGGTGAAGGGGGAAAAATCTCCAAGGCTGTCGGTGAAACCGCTCTTGAATAAGGTGACATAAGCCTCGCGTAGAGAAGATTAAGCTTAATCTCTGAAAAGGGACAGCAGAAAGGCTGGTAGGCTTCGAAACGAGCTACACCAGCTGTGTTTTGGTTGGCCAACAACTGCGCCCGCGCTGGCTGCGGCTGGCTCGGCTCCTGCGAACAACTCAGATTATTAAAACACAGCGTTCGGCAATCCCGTCCTGGGAGCCCTTGACAGCGCTGCCTTCGCCTTTGTATGTCACTGCCCTGACTGAACGGGGCAACAAAGCAAAGCAGAGCCATAATGCGACGTGCCCGTGACAACAGTCAGTGATAATCGCACGGCGCTGTTCTTAGTTCAAAGCCAAAGATACCATTTGCTGGCTTACAGCATGTCTTTTTGTTTCAAAAGTACCTTTTGGGTAGGGAAATGGATGCCCTTCGCTTTGTCTAGTTTAACTGCTGGGCTTAATTGGCCTTATTTTAGAGCATAATAGATAAATCAGCAAGACGTGGCAGAATTCAGAATAGATCAAGCTAAAAAGCTTTTCATGTCTTACCAGTCACCACGGAAGGAGAGAAACTGCCCATTTTTCCACCGTAATAAGCTATGCTACCAACCTGAAGAGTAGTTTAAAATAATTAACAATACCGAAAAAGAAAGGGTGTGTGTATGAGAGGTTCTGCAGAGCCGCTCCACCCAGTACCACGGGAAAATATTAACTGGGTGGACCTGCATTCCCGTGGCAGATCTGAATGTCTTCGCTTTATATTTCTGTGCCTGGAGATACACATTTCTATTACACGATCACAAGCACTGAGGAAAAATAAGATCTTGAAAAGCAAAGCAAGACTAAACAACACTCCCAAGAAAAAAAAATGGAGATAATTTGTACAGCAAGATAAAGAGCAACTCGCTGTGTTTTCAGGAGTGCTGGTTTCCTTCTTTGCAGTAATTATATCATTTATTAGGCAATGCTTCCTGTATGATATTTAGAGTTATTGTGGGAGGATGTCATAACATCCAGGTTTATTAGATAACTTTTGGGGACCTTGCTGTGGGAGACTGTGAGAGAAAAGCATGACAGAGATAAATTGTCTAAGAAAGATCAGGTGCCCCCTTTGAATGTGAAGGGCACCACACACTTAATGGAGATGGGAAATAACTGTGCAGTGCCCTTTTTCCTGCAGATGTCAGGTGTCTGGCATTCAGCTTTAACCTGGTGTCAAGGATGTCTCTCATACTGACAATAATCAGGGGGAAAAAGGGATGCAAGTCCTGCAGTTCCTGCTGGGAAGGAAGGAGATCGAAGGAGAAATGCATGTGCAGAAAGGCTGGGAGTTCTGGAACAGGAGAAGACTGAAAAAAGGCTGAAAAACTCTGGGGTGACAAAAAAGCTTGTGTTATACACCAAAAAAAAAAAAGCTCACAGTGCCGTTAAGCTGTTTTTCTTACAGAAGAATTGCTCAAAAGGGGTTTCCTGCCTATTGAAGGGTTTCCGTATGACTCTTCTCTGGGGCCTGGACATTTGAGGGTGATCAACTACCCTGCTGTTGGTAACAGCCTGGGGACCACAGAGCTCTGAGCCACCACTTTGGTACAGGAGCTGGAGGCTAAGGTCAGCCAAAAAAGTTGGCTGGGGTCTGACACAGGTTCAGACAATGTGTTGTACCTTATTAGAGCTGTGTTATTCCAGGTCTGGCCACCACCACCTCTTTGCTGATAAGTTTGTTCCCTCAGGAAAATTTGAGAATGGAAGTCATTCACTTCATTCACTTCACCTTCATGATAAAGATATTGAATTAATACTTACTTGAAAAAACTGAAGTGTAGTTATTGTTTGGAAACACAAAAAGCATTGTATCACTTGTATGGAAAGAAATATTCAAAGTATTCGGTTTCTGGAGTCAGATCAACTTGATTTCCTCTCCCTCAATAGGATGTCCCTTTGGTATTTGATATATTTTCTGTTTTTTGAAATGCCAATTTTGTTGTTATTGTTAGTGAGAAAGATGTTAACAATCCTCCCCGAGTGCACTCATGAATAAATGTTGAACTCATTCATTTCCAAAAATCCATCGTCTTGGCTGTGTAATGTTACTTGAGGCAACACTACTGCAAGGTTGTGCGGGGCTCACTCCAGGTCTCCTCTCAAAGAGCACGTCCATGCAGAGCTGAAGGCATCACTGCTGTCAAACATCAGCATCACTGACCGCTTGGCAGAAGCAGAGTCTCCTTGGCAAACCTCAAGGAGGAAGAGTAGGGAATTAAATCTAAGCAGCCAACAGTGCATAAGGAATGGAGGTACCAACCTCATCTGATCCCAAGGATTTGGGCATTTTCATCTCTTGTTCCGCTGTGCTCTTTCTTGTCAGTGTTGTGTGCCCAAGTCTGCTGCTGGCTGGTTCAAGCAGAGGGAGCTTGGTGAGAAGAGCACAGACTCCAAGCACTCCTGTCTGCTGGAAGCAGAGCCTGTGGGTCAGACAGTGGGAGCGGGGGGCAGGATACATCAGAGCACTAGGGATGCTTGGAAGGAGAAAAGCTGCACACAACTATGTCTTTTACGTGCAATTACTCTTCATAGCCATGCCTGGTTTATGGAGTTGGGAAGCTTTTTCCTTATTTCAAAATTAAGCTTTAGGAATCAGCAACAAAACAGTAAGGCTGAGCTGCAGAGCAAAGGTGCCAACCCTGTAGTGCAGTCGTGTAACCACAAAGCCTTTCACTGGGGTACGGAATGGTGGCTCTCTGAAACTGCAAGTGTAATTTGGTCTAAGATATTTCAATTTTCAGATGGAGAATTGCACATGTGGATCTGAAGTCTCTTGGAGCAACACTTTCATAGTGAAAATGAGACTAGTGGTGACAGTTTTCATTATGGTAAGGCAGATGAGCTCTCACAACTTCTTTAGTCAAAATTAAACCCTTCTGCTTGGCCCAAAAAATATAATTTCTCTGACTGCAATGCAGGTCTGATATTTCATTATTCTATTAAATATCTCTGCCTTCTAGAGAGGTGGCAGTTGTTACTCAATATCCTAAATGTGGCACTCTGAGAAAGGGAGGGACTTGTTCACTGCTCTTTTCCCTCAGGCTATATCTAGGATATGCAAAAATTAACCTATAAGTGAGTCTTACGGTGCAGCTGCCTTGTATTTGCTGTGCCATCTCCACTGTAAATACAATTTTTTCATTAAAACAAACCCATTAGTGTCCATCAGTTCAGTCACTTCCATGATCTTGGGAGGTCAGTGTCCTCCTTGATAACAACTTTCCTGTTTGTTTTAAGCTGGTTTCTCACATGCTCCTGTAAGTGACCCCAAGCAGTAGAACATGGGAACACATATGTGCTCATCACTCAAAAAAAGCACCCAAAATTTCATTTTAGGCTGATCAGCCTCAACAGCACTCTTTGAAGAGACCTTACATTGGTGGATGGGTAGGATGCACTGAACTCTGACCAGAAGTGTCTTTCTGATTCACTTCCTTCACTACCCACTCCAGGGCACGTTCCCATGGGGAGATTTCCCACAGTCAGGGGGTGATTCCATGTTTAGCAGCCTACATAGCACCACCTGACCTAATCATGCACAATATTTAAGAACTGTTGAGTAACAGACTGTGTCAGGGATGCCAAAGCTTGAAGAAGTGCAGAGTTACAGGGGAGACATCTCAAACTGGAGCCACAGAAGGGATGAGGGATTAGCTACAAAATGAAGATGGAAAGGAGTGATTTGGGAATTTCACCCCTTCCCATAAGTACTGATTCAGTGGAGCATTTTTTTCTGCACTGCAGTTGTAGCCAGCAGCATATACAGAATAAGGATTGAAATATTTTGAAGTGCTGTCACAGTGTGAATTATTTTCTTTAGAGCATAAAATCAGACTGCAAAGTTATTTTCTGTCTGCAGCGACACAAGAAGAATATGAATGTCATCATCTCTGGCCCTGGGCATACAGGAAAGCAGAACTGGCTTTAACCAGATTCTCTTTTTCATTCAGTCCTTCTAAGAAATATAAAATCCAAAGGAAACTCTGAATCTGGCTAGATGTCTCATAAGAGGAACAGGATTTCTGTGTAGCTGAAACAGCATGACTTTGATTATTTGAAAACGCATGATTTAATCATTTCATTATGCATACCTTTCCTCAGCAGGCGCCACAGCCTAAAACAGACAGAGACAAGCATTGGATAAAACAACATGCATTCTAGCTGAAGAGATTGGAATCGAAGAGCCTAATCTTGCAAGGTGCTGGTATCCTCAGAGCCTTCCGATTTGGCTGCAAACAGCAGGTGTGCCATGCACAGCTGAATTGAGCCTCGGCAGAGTCCTTCGCTCAGAGGAAACATCCTGACTTTGATGTTTGCCTTCCTCAGTGCCCATCTGCCCGGGTCCCACTTTATGTGCACACGAGTGGTGTGAGGAAGGGTTCTGTCGGTGCCCTGACATGCACTGTCAGTTGAGGCTGCTCTGAGCGCCCCACCCTCCCTGCCACACATCCATCCAACAGCTGGCCACGCTGTGAAATCATCATGGAAGAGACGTGAATCTCAGACCTGCCTCCCTGAGCACCAAAGAGAAAAGAGATTGATTGCGCTCAATAAAGTTTAGGCACTAAAGCAGGTTTGAGATCTTCAGCATCACCTGTCCCAGCCAAAGAGCCACTACCCCCAGCACAGCCAAGGACAGGTCCCTGGGATCCCCCAAAGGGCGCGGGATGGACCAGCCAAACCTGCCTGACATCTCTGCAGGGGTCAGCCGGGCTATCCCCAGCTCACAGCCTGTGCTAATGTGCCTCAAACGCTGCGGCTGAAACCCCCATAGGAAGGAGCAGGGACTGTGAACTCAGCTCCCGACTCGGCAGGTGAGACAACCAGAGCACACAGCCCTGTCTCCACTAGAAAGGAGGCTGAGAGCACCAACCAGTTCCCTGCAGATCTAAACTGGATTCATCCAGTGACCCAAGGAGGCAAAGCTCAGTCCCAGGTCCTAAAATGTGGTCTCATGGCCAATTAAATGCTGTTCAAAGGGCAGCAGAGCATCAGATAGTGCTTTGATCTCAGAGATGCCAGCCAGATGTGTAATATCTACTCAGGTGTTTGCCAGGGATCAGTTTACAGTCCGTGCACATCAGACAGACAGGTTTCTTCCTGCGTTTGCTAACAGAAGCAGCAGTTCTCACAAATCACAGAGAACAGAAATAATCCCTACCTTTTTAAACATCAAAAACTGTAAAGCTTCACAGCTCTAAAATTGAATTGAATGACCTGACTTGCCAAAACCAGAGATCAGAGTTCTAGGTCTTTCATGCCCCAGCAGAAAGCATCAATAGCACTCAAAGAAGAGCACAGAGGTACCTTTCAAATACCACTTGTGACTTTAGAAACATTATTGGGTCTTACCCTTCAAACACAGTAACCTCAATTCAAAATGGATGTGGAGTAAAGAAAACTGACTTTCAACGTGAGCGTATTATTATTGAAAGGACTGCTTTTCTTTTTTTTTCTGAAGTTACATCTAAAACTAGACAGGGAATCTGAATTTTGATTAGGTTTTGAATTTAAAATGAAAAGCATTTGAGTTCCTCTTTAAGTAGGAGGGCAGCAATGTGAATGTTTTCTGTGCAAGCAATGCAACAATTCATAAGCAATACTCTCGCAAGCACAGACTTGATCACTCAGAGATCCAGGGGAAAAGGCTTTTGGCATGAAGCATTCAATTCCCAGAAATTGCTTTTCCCACTGATCCACAAGAATCCCAGATCTGTTGACTTCTCCTCATGCTGTAGGACCTCATTGCTCAAGCAGAACATCTTTCTGCTTACCTACAAATCCCTTGGCTTCATATATGGTCCCAGCACCTGAAATATCTGAACAGCTCAATGTAAATCATGTATTTATCCTCCTAATGTCCCTCTGAGTTCTGTCACTGTTACTACCTACCAAGGTAAAGGGAATCCAAATAACGGATCAGAAACAGCTCTTTTTACTCATTGGTCACTGCATTAGTCACTCTGGTTATTACAGAGAAACAAAATGTTATTAACAACTGAATACCTGATTCCAGCATTAAAATCAGAACTATTCTTCTTGAAAACACACAGAAGGGGCTCAGTCATCATTTTACTCACCACAACATCTCCTTTGACAGGATGAGCTGGAGAGCTCAGTAACTCTCAGGGAGGCACGTCCAGTCCCTCATTATCTGGGAAAAACACCTGTGGGGACTCTGACAGCAAAGACTAGGTTTATACACATATATACATGTGCATATACATATAAACCATACCTATATTTTTATGGTTTCATATATATAAATCATCTCTCTGTATATAAATATATAATAAGGTATGCATGTAAAATGTAAAAAATGTAAAATCAATAACTATGCTCCAAGAGTAGCATCCTGAACCCCCTGAAAACATATTATCTATGGCAAATGCTTTCTCTTTTTGCCTGTTCATCACATCACTCAGCTGCAAAACCCAGAGCCACTTTGTGTCATGGCAGAGAAAAGAAAAGAAGTGGGAAAATCAAAGCCAAGACAATTAAAAATTTTAAATCAGCCTCTGCTAATGTTACCAGCACTTTCTCAGTGAACACTGGTGTCTGGTGTGTGTATTGCATCTGATGCTCACCTAAAAGCCAGTGCTGATCATACAATAAGTCACGGTCTACTTCAGATGCTGGGTGGGGAATCTGCAGAAGGGCATGAGCTGGTAATGCTGGCACTGAACCAGAAGCACCCCAAGCCCCTGGGCTGTGAGCTTCTTGAACCACAGCTTTGTGTCAGTTTTGTGATGTCTGGTCCTTGTGTTCGTAATGCCCCAGGTGAGAAACTTCATCCAAGCTTAGCTGCACCTTTGCAGTGTTTGAAAAGTACAATCCAAATTTTGCACCTTGAGACCACATAGGCAGTGAATAATTTAAAAATAAACAAAAAGAAAAACGCCCAGCCTGCTGCCTATTTTACATTCTCAAGTTTCTTTGAATCCACACAAATGCTAGGAACAAGCCAGATGCATCAGGAAATTACCTCATCTCTTCCAAGAACACGCATTAAAATGAAGAAAGAGATGAAGATCAGGAGATTTGATGCCCTTCAGGAACTACTGTGGGAAGTTTTGCCCCTAGGTGATAAAGGGGGAGGTGGTTAATCCAGGGCAGACCGAGGAAGATAACATTTCTGTTCTTGTACAATTCTGTACGACATTAGTTCGGACAGGAGTCTATTAACAGTGTCTGATGGAAGCAATTGTATTATTTATTAAACTGACAAGATCAATTGGCTGCTTTGTACCCGTATAAAGAGAACTATTGTACTTTCATGTCCTTTTAAACACAGAGAATAAAGCACTCCCCAGGGTGCTTTCATGGGCTGCCTTCGATTAAGAGTTCTGAGAACATCTGATATTGTCAGAGATGGCTCGCCAGAGCCCCAACTGGATTCACAGTCCTTACAAAGAAGGAAGATTGTAGCAATTATAATCATCGGTGCTCTGAGAAGGAAGGACCTTACCTGACTCCGAGGAGTGTTTTTACTCAGTCTTCCCAAAGATTAGGCTCTCAAACCTCGGGGGGACTGACCTGCTTTGATAGCACCAGCAGCAACGTCAGGACTAGGGTTATGGGATGGATAACCCAACATGGGATGTTAATTCCCTTCTCCGCCTGAAAAATGGGATGAGGGAATGAAGATGTCAGTTTCCAGGGCATGAGTAATTTTTAACAGGACCTAATTATGACAAGCAAAATTGTTGCGTAAATTATCAGCAGGTTATAAGATGAGTTGTGCAATATATTTAAATATCAACCACACAAAGGACTACTGGCTCAGGGCAGAGTGGCTGGAAAGGTGCCTGGTGGAAAAGGCCCTGCGGCTGCTGGTCAACAGGGGCTGAACATGAGACATCAGTGTGCCCAGGTGGCCAAGCAGAGCAGTGGCATCCCAGCCTGTATCAGAAATGGGATGACCAGCAGGGCCAGGGCAGTGATTGTTCCCCTGTACTGGCCACTGCTGAGGCCACATCTCAAATTCTGGGGTCAGTTTTACAAGACACACATTGAGGTGCTGGAGCGAGTGCAGAGAAGGGCAGTGGAGCTGGGGAAGGGCTGGAGCACAAGTCTCATGAGGAGGGGCTCAGGGAGCTGCGGTGGCTCAGTCTGGAGAAAAGGAGGCTCAAGGGAGAACTTCTGGCTCTCTGACTATGTGAAAGGGGGTTGTAGCTGGATGGAGGTTGATCTCTTCCTCTGGGGAAGAGCCTGAGTCCATTGTGATTTAGTACATGCTACTAACCAGGAGTCTTAACACACACTGTTACCTTCAGAGCATTTTGACGAGTACATCCAGAGGATGCAATTTTATAAACTACAAAATAAGCAATTTCAGTCCATTTAGAGTGGATAAATATGCTAACCTAGTGGCATACTTGATAAATTAATAGCAATGCTGTCTCAGAGCAGCTATTTCTGGGCAGTTATGGAATTTTCCAAACATCTGAATGCACCTTTTACTATGCACTCCTAAACAAAGATGTGCACTGACTGCAGCAAAGCCAGCACCAGCTTATGGAAGGAAAAAATTCTTTGTGGGTACCAACACGGTGTTGTTCTGAGTTTTATTGGATCACACTTATGTGTTTATCAACCTATAACTAAAGCCTTCTACAAGCTGCCAAGTATTATCGTGACACGTACATTGTGTATGTGATGAAGCTCAGACTGAGTCTCTCACAGCTTGTCCAGAGATTGGAGGTGTCTCTGCTCACAGTTACGGCAGAATAAACGTGTAGCAGCTCTGTCAGAGGACTCCCATGGATTTTACTTTAATTTACCTTAATGTAAATAAGTAAGTTTTGCTTTATATGCAAACCCAGCTTTTATATTGGATTTTGCCCCATCCTTGCTGTGAATATAGAAAATACATCTATTTTAAGCTGAAATCTGTACAGCCCGGTGTTCTCAGTTAGTATTGCTTCAAACAGCCTCAGAAACAGTGGAAAATACAGTCACATGACATTTCCCTAGTCTGCTTTCCCCCGTTTCTTACCTCTGTCACCTGGATGTGCCAACCTTTGCCAGCAGTGCCAAGAGACCTCGTGGTCAAACAGTTTTGAGAGTGATCTTAAAAAACTCTTATTTTCAACTTTTTTTTTTTTCTTTTGCTTATGCGATTTTAGCAATCTGCTGCTTCTTTTTTCTCCACCAAAACTTACAGCCCTCGAGGTCGTTGTTGAGCATCTCGCCGGCGGGCGGCAGGGACCAGCGAAGCCCGTGCCCCACCTCCCGGCTGCCGGCCCGCACTGCGGGGCTGCCGCTGCCCCGGCTCCGCACCGAAAACCCGCACCCGCCGCTCCGGCGCGTCCAGGGCTTTACAAAACACGGATCTGCCACCGGTGGGGAAGTCAAAAAGTGCCCAAAGAGGATATATATTTATAAATATAACCATGCGGCAGCATCCTCTGCGCCCACCGTGGAGGTGTGTACGGGACAATGGCTGTTGTTACTAAATCCAACAAATCTGCAGCTCTATTTATTTTTACAATTTGTATAACCCGGTTTTCAAGGTGCTGCGGTGTGGCACTGTGGGCAGTCAGTGTCACAAGCGGAGAGGGAGCTCAGACTCTCCTGATGTGGGATCCTCTCGGGATCAGGTGTCACTGGGAAAAAGCTCTATAGGGAAACTATCAGATTGTGGAAGGAGGTGGCCAGGAATTACCGACAGAAATGAAAGGAAGGAAGAGCAAGGTAAATATTTATGGTGGGGAAAGAGGACAAGGGACACGAGTGGTGCAATAAACAGGCAAACATTCAAACCTGGTCATCACACAACAGCAGTCAATGCTCTGTTTCCCAGGTCTACAACCTTCCTAGATTTTAGGACAGTCGATGAAGCCAGGCTCTGTAGTGAGTTAATTGCAGAAGTTTTCTTGTTCACGTTTTCAATATCTACCAAGAGATGATTCATTAATTTTCTTACAAATTGCAATTAGAAGATGAATTCTTAACTCTCCTAATTTGTGTGTAAATTTGACAAGAATAGCTGACCTTGCCTGCAGGAATAGCTAAATGTGCTCACAAGACAGTCTCGATGTCTCTAACTATGCTGTGATCCTAGCCTGCACACACAGGAAAATAAACATATTTCAAGGATACGAGTGTGTGAGGACACAGCATAATTTATCCTGCTGTGGGTCATTAGAGTCTCAGCACAGTGACAAATGTGTCATTCCATATAACTTATATTGAGCGGGTAACAATTGTGGAAAATACCTATTCAAGGATGGAATAGCCCATCTGGATCACAGGAATCTTCTTCTTATCACAAGCATTTCTCAGGAGTTCCCTCTTTTCGGTACTCTGTTAGTATGGACAGTTCCAGGAAATCTGTAGGACTTGCTTGTTAGAGTAAAAAACCAAAAATAATACAATGAGCCCCAAAAAACACGTACAAACAGGTTTTTTTCATGAACTATAACATCAAAGCTTCCAATGTCCTTTCCACTGTGGCTTTATTCCAAAGAAAGGAGCAATTTAAGGTGAGTTTCTCTATTTTATCATTGTTCATGAGTGTTTTTTTCATTGTCCAGCTGCAGAGTAAGTGCATCGGGGTTTTTTCATATCCTACGCAAGAACAATGGGGATAAACAGAGAACGCTCCTGTGGAAAACACCTATGGTTACACCAGTGAGTACCTGCATCACTGAAGAAACTCTTACTTGTTTTGGCATTTGTGTCTTTCTGGGCCCAGTGCTTCCTCATTTAGTAAACTTCCTGGGTATAATCTTCTAAGCCGCAATTAAAAGACAAGTTTAAACATATCTTGTATAACGAAGTGACTTTGTGAGCATAGCAACATCCGGCTTAGCAGACAGGAATACTCTAGAGCATGCTTTTATAGAATCATATCTAAATTACTCATTATTATAAATGAGACCAAACAGAGGTCTTTACATCCTGTGGGTTCTCAAAAAATCCAAATCTGTGGTGACTTTTTATATCTGCTTCTTGCAAAGCCAAATGCATGAATGTATTAAAATATACCAAAGCCAAACTTCTTTTTGCAATCTTAATTTGTCTTCCAGGATCCTGTGATCCTGGTATGATCCCATTTTCCCCCCACAGGATCATTTCTTGCTCATGGTACTAAATGTGACTTGTTGAGTATTTGTTGGCCTGTCTTAGCTCCAGTTCTCATCAGGCCATTCAAATTTACTTCAGAATACAGGGAGTTTAATATCCCTGTCTCCCCTTCTGATGTCCTTCGTAGCATTCTATCTCAGCTACTGCCTTTAGGACTCTTGCTAGAACTTATTAAAAGCACAAACTACTGGGAATGTCCTGCCAACTCCAGCCCTTTTGATGATGGGGAATACTTTCCCACTACAACAGCTTGAAGAACTTTTCATTGCAGAAGCCTTTTCTTTTCTATTCTTTTTCCAGAGCTTCAGGATCACTAAGAATTTATCACACAACTGGTCCTTGTGCTTAATTGTGTACATTTTGATACATGTGTTCAGGAGAACTGAACCAGCTCTTGGCCAGAGGGGCTGTTGCAATTGGAAAGCCTTTTGAATATGCCTCTGATTTTCCTTCTCTGCCAATGAACATCCCCAGTGAGTTCAGGTACTCCAGGAGCAAGACAGAGAATTTGAACAATGTTCATGCTGGGTCCTCAATCGAGTACTTTGATATCAGCAGAAAAATGGTTTCCCTTCCTCAGAATCTCACAAACACAAACTGAGCCATATTGTACCTTGTACAAGCTTACATGGAAAAGATTGACAAGCAGAGGACTTAACCCTGGGTAAAGGCAAATCATCTGCAGGCACATGAAGAGAATTCAAACTCTCCAAAGCTAAACCACTACAGAAGCAATTTTCTTCTGAATTCATAGACCAAAGTAAATGTATTTACACTAATAATGCAGACAGGGATATCATCCTTAAACACCTATTTTTGTTTTTGATGAACTCTTGCCTTGTCCAAATAGAATTTTCTGTCTGCCCAAAGGTCTAAAAGAAAAAAAAAAATAAAATCTCTTTTGGCTCTTTCTCTACTTCTAATTTCTTTGCCTGTGTATTCCAAAGCTGTTTCTAACAGGGGATTAATTTTCAGTGTCAATAACTTAAAAAAAAGCACATAAGACAAGCCATTAGCAGAAAGAAAAGCCTCCTTTGCCCTTGTTTCTAAGCCTGGCAGCCTGTGATATGCCAAGGCCAGAAAGCATTGATTATAAACAAAAAGTCCCATCTCAGATTCCCATCGTGAGCCTGGTTTTCAGTAACCTCTGATAGTGTGGCACTTCCGACCAACAGCTCTTTTGTACAGGGAAAGCAGAACAAGCAAACTAAACAAAACCACAGAAAAGCCTTGGAGGCAGCGCCTGCATAATCCCACTTATTCATAGCTCAGCTGAAGTGCTGCCTGTAAAACCCTCGGCAGTGATTTATTCTGCTCTCATTTCAATATTGCCAGAACCCTGCCTTCCTGCCACAAATCTGCCTCCCTTTGCTTACAGAATAACCCAAACAAATACAGAAACGTTTCCAGTAATAAATTCTGTGTAGGATTTCGGTGCATATATTAAACTTGATGTATATACCCGAGCCACCTCCTGCAAACACGTAAGCTGAGATGGTTCTGCCAGTAGATGTCACCAGGAGCAGGGAAATGCCCGCTGAAGCCCTGGAGAGTCCCAGCTCTCCCACGTGCGTGTCCAAAGGCACCCAGCTCCCACCGGAGGTTCGGGAAGGAGCCTGAGCTTGCCAAAGCAGACGTGATTCATCAGCGCTGCTGCTTTCCGAGCCGGTGGGCGCGGGGCTGCGGGAGGACACGCGTGACACATCATTGACACATCATTGACACATGGACACATCATTGACACATCGACACATTGACACATCATTGACACATCGACACATCATTGACACATTGACACATCACTGACACATTGACACACCATTGACACACCATTGACACATCACTGACACATTGACACACCATTGACACATCATTGACACACCATTGACACACCATTGACACATTGACACACCATTGACACATTGACACACCATTGACACATTGACACATCATTGACACACCATTGACACATTGACACATCATTGACACATCATTGACACATCGCTGCCCTTTGTACAGCCACGCAGGGCGGTTTCACACAAACCTGTTCCTCGGGCTGCGTCTCCAAACATACCCTGACGAAGGAAGAAGGCAAGGACATTCCAAACTCAGGAGTTTCCAAATCCCTGTCACCCGCAAGCTTTGTCCCCAGTAATTATTCAACTCGTCTGTCACAATCGTTCCTTCTGATAAGGGTAAGGTAATCCCTGAGCTGATGTGACGCTTTGCTGCTGTGAGCTGAGTCTAGGAACGTGATGATGAAGGTTTTTGCTGAAGAGCTGATCAGGCTGTGTAATGGCAATATGGAATTTCAGGATGTTTGAAAATCAACATTCCTGTAAGATGCTTATTATAAAAAGCCCAAAGGCCTTTGAAACCCATCTGCACCTGCACCCAGAAGCATGAGAATCAGTCCACACACCTTCACTTGTGGGGTGCACACCCCAAAGAATTGTTCACGGGAGCCAAAGTCTCACTGGGAAAAAAACACTTTTTGCATCAGCGAGCGAAATTCACATATGGAATTTAGGTGGGGTATAAATGGTACACAGGAGAGACCACCAGCTGTACTAAATATTCTAAAGACTATGTTGTGTTATACCTTTTTATATCAGAGCAAGCAGGAAAAAAAGTATTTCAGACTTAAAATGCAAAGGTAAATCTCAAGGCTTTCAAGCCACCTACCTACCAGGAGACAAGCATATTTCATCTTGAGTACTGCTTTCACCCAGTGCATCCTTCTGAAAAAGTATTCTGAATCTTTTATTTTGCTAGATCTTGGTTATTTGTATCTGTTACTACAAAAATACATGTAAAGTTTTTCTCCCATCATTCTTAGAAAAAAACCTAGAGGCTGAGTAAAGGATCTATGATGAGTAAGTGAAACTTCAAAACTCTATTTGATCAGAAGGCATTCTTTTTCACAAAAACGTCTCTTCATTATCTTCATCAAAATTTAAGTTTCAGTGAAAAACTTCAAATACAAATTCTATTTAAAGATAGAAGAGCTATGGCAAATACAGAAACAAGCAGAGAACTTTCACAAAAAAAAAAACCCAACAAATTAAGTTTTGTGTGTTTAATGAGTGGAATGCAGAAGGAGCAGAGTATCAGCTGGAAGGAGAAAGAGGAAGAAATAAGTCAGTGTTACTGTCTAGTCATTGTAAGGAAATTCTTTACAGAAACCCAACCTGCATCACACAAAGAAACCCCCTATTCAAAGCCAATTTCTTTGCACAGTCTAATTTGACAGATACATTTTGTGTACGTTTGTAATATGAAAAGCTTACTTTTCTTCAGTGGGCATCAATCTCTGCTTTGGAAGCGGAATGAGAAATCTTCCAGCCTTTTGGCCGGAATAACAGCAGTTCTTGCAAAACTTGTGCCCCTGCTCTAGATTTCATAAATGGTTCCTTTCTTCCTTCCACTGCCTACAACGCACCTCCAGGTATCTGCCACAAAGGGCTGTTCTGAAGGGTATTTAGCACACAGTGGCAGGCTTAGCTGCTGGGATCAGTTCTTCTTTACTCTGAACGGATTCTTATGTTTCTGAATGCAGCAGCTCATTCAGAATTCAATTCCTTGTATCTCACAGCAGTACAAGTTCAACTAAATTTTTTGCAGGTTCAAATATCAATCAGGCAAATCCAAGACAGAAGAACCCCTGAGATGACCCAGTTAAAACTCCAGTAGCTGCAGTACTGCAGTGCACTGGCTGCTGTGAAGATGGACTGGAGGGCTGTCATGGGGTGTTTTCCCTGTTCTTTTAATTTCCTCTACATTGGGCTCTCTAAGAGGCTACATTAGACCTCTGGTCTGGCTTAGGATGGCTGTTCCTATGTTACGTTCTCATTAAGAAACCGTCCAGGTAGGACTCAATGGCAGTGATCCCAGGAACAGCAGCTTTTTCTCTCTTTTGGTGTTTTAAGATGAGTTTTCAAAGATGGATGAGTGTGGTAAGGTTATAAAAAGAGTAATATTTTAGGAATGTAATAAAACTGGACATTATTAAGTTTAAAACCTCGCTTACCTGCATATGAATATGCTTACAGAGTTCCAAATCGAGATTCCCCACTAGGAACTCTGCCCCATTCCTGCTTTATTTTTCCTCCAAATTATGCTGTTGTTTCCTTGTTTCAGCAGCTCATTCAATGCAGAAATGAAGGGAATGTGATTTATTCTGGTTCTCCACAGTAAATAGCCCACTGCTATTGTGTGTGGACAGCAAGCACTTCAGAGGATGGTGAGAAGTGAATTATTTTTTTTTAAATAAAACTAACACAATAAAACATTTAAACACATATTATAATTAGAAGAGGTTTTTTCCCAACTCAGGTTTGAATCTAAATGGAGCTTCTTTGCCTTTTACATTTAATTAATCTTGCATATTCATTTATTTGGGCCCTTATTACAATTCATAAGTACTCTACAACATTGTGAAATGGACGCCACTAAGGGATTCAAAAAGCTGGACTTGGGTTTTACTGAAATTCAGACTATCCTTATTTTTTACACAGGATACATTTTGATCAAGTCCTGCTCACTGATGGAACAGCACAGTATATTTTGAAGATGATGGAAACAGATAAAACAACAGCTGAAGAAAAGGGAAGATCCACTGGGTTAAGGGTTTTTTACACATCCCTATTTTCTAGCAGTTACCAACATCCAAGAAACATCTGTACATGCTAGTGAGAAACTTAGAGCTTTAGCTGCACAGCAAGATATAAAAAGCATTTTTTAAAGCTTCTAAGATACCTTCAAAAGCAGTCAGGAAACAAGCACTGGAGTGTTATCAAGAGGCTCTCAGCCAGCAAATTCTCCTAAACAGCCCAGAGCTTTATTGAACAGCTTGCACTGGAAGATCAAGGAATCGAGACCGCTTATAAAACAATCTTAATGCTGATTTAGTAATTGCCTGTGAATACAACTCATCCCGGACTAGATGAGGCTCGGGAGACCTAAGACCCATCAGCTCCCCAAAATAGATCAGGAATGGATTTTTAAGTGATGCAGCCCCGCTGTGGATTCCTCTCTGGGGAATAATTTTTTTGCCACATTGCCACAGGAAGGATCCATCACCTGGTAATTTGATTCCATTTGTGTGGCAATGAGCAACTTCAGCAAGCAACAACTGAATTAACCTTAGGAAAGCAAAGCCAATCCCCATTGAGATGAGGCAGCATCTTACCATGGGGACTCAACACAGACACAGACAGCTGAGCCTGCTGACAAACACCAATATGTGCCATCTTGAGCCAGCACAAGCCTGCCTGAAAGTCAAATAACAGGGGTTGAGTTCTGACTCTTTGGAAATACTAAACTTGAGCTGAACTCTTATAATTTCTACCATAAGGTGTGGACATTGTAACACTTAAGAGTCCCGTGTAACATGTCCCAGAATGCAGCTTTCTGATCCAAAGCCAGAAGTATGTAAATGGACTGTTCTCCACCTCACTCAGTGACCTTGTCCCAGAAATGCTCCAGTCTCCTCATTTGCTACCACAGAATTTTCAGAGCTCTGCTGTTTCTTTTGATCTGCTCCTCTCTGGCTTTCTCTCTATTGCCAAGTATTTTCCCTTCATCCAGAGGTTCAAAGCACGAAGCTGAAAATGCAGAAATTAATCACTTGGAAACGTCTCTGTGTGGATGAGCACAGCCTGTCTCATGTGAGGACGGGCAGTCTGTGGTTCCTTTCAGCACCATGGGCAGATTAATTTGCTGAGCCGTGACCAGAGAAACTGGGAGGCTGCTCCCCACAAAGAGCCCAGAGCTCTTGCCGGGGGCCCGGTGTGTTCCCTGCTGCCAGTGGGCTGTCTCCAGCTGCAGCACAATCTCCTGCGTGCAAGCAAGGGACAGGAAGAAAGAACGTGCCCCACGTAAATTTAGCCGGAGTGTTCTCAGGTCTAATTGCTTTAAGTGCCTGGCAAAACTGATGGAATCTAATTGATGTGGAGACTCACTCGCAGCCTCCTGACAGACATTTTTAGAACTGTACCTGCTGACTAGGGGCAAAAAAATGTTAGGAATTCAAGATCACCAGCCATTTGCCCAGGCTGATCACCTTCTGGTGAGGCCGTGAAGCAACAGGCTTGAAGACCAGAGGAGAACTTGCCCTGTACGTGCCACAGCCATGGCACAACCAGGAGCAAAGTGCCTAACACAGTACCCCAAAGTGCTCAGTATGCAGCACTCTAAAGCAGAGAGGAGAATTTTACTCAACTCTGTCAATGGCCTTTTTAATGTATTATTATCAAATACCAAATGTACTTATAAAACGTAGACTTTAACCCCTTTGAGTCAAGTTCCACACCTTCTTATCTCCCCAGCTGCATGGCTGTGACTCTGCAAACCTGCTGCTGCCAGGCCGGGGAGGCAAAGGACACGCATCATCCATACAGAGCCAGCAGGACCTTGTTTGGGGAGTATTCCCAAAATAACCCCAAATCTGTGACATAGCATTATTTCTCTACAAACCCTTATCATACTGGAGATTGGATCAAGATTAAACAAATCAACATGTTGGATCAAGATTAAAGAAATCAACATGTTGGAACTTATTTTGGAGGTAGGGGAGGAAGGGAAATAAGCAATGTTTAAGGAGTTGCCTTCCATCCCCTTTCCAGATAAAGTTGGAACGCTGACTGGCCCAGCCCACGTAATTGTGTCTAAACCAAGACACACACACTCCCTTCACACATTTCTGGGGAAAACAAAAACCAAACAGAAGCCCAAACCTTCCAAAACAGTCAGGGAAACTCAGGATGTTACTAACCAGTAAGCACCATGTCATGACTATGATTTCAACTAAACTATACAGAAGAACGGAGTAAGTCAGTTTTAAATGCAAAAGAACCCACCAAAAAGACCTCAGTAGAGATCATATATATTTGCTGATGAACCTTGTACGTAACATAGCTCTGACCATAGAAAATTGGATCTAATCAGTTATATTGGTTAAACTACACGTGGGTGGAATTTCAGTGGGTTGTAAGCAACTACAGTGGAGAAATCAGATTAAGCCTGGGAGAAACTGCAGTGTGTGATTAACATGTGATAATTACTCAACATTTTGACAAAGCTCAAGACAGGGCTCAGCCCAGCCCTTGACAATGAGAAGGAAGCAAAAACATCGGGGTATGAAACTCTATCGCTGCTGTTAATCCGCCGGCGTTTCCTCTGCGGGAAGTCCATGAGCTTCTGATGAAACTCCAGGGCTGCTAATTCACAAGAACCCCCGGGGTTCAGAAACAAGGTCCAGACCCCTGGAGAAGACCATGTTCAGTCAGCTGCAGTACAAATCTGTGTTGGTAACCTTTTGGAATTGGGTCACCACCAATCATTCCCGTATGTGGAGTTCTTAGAGAAACCCATCTGGTCCTGGCATCCCTCTGGTCTGCTCTTCATGCTGTTACCACAGCAACTGATGCTTAAAGGAAAAGTCTCTCAGCAAGCTGGCCCTACAGACAGCCCCACCAAATCACAAGGTAGCGAAAGCGGATGCGTGAGGCGGGTCTGGAAGGCATTTAGCTGTGTGTTTACCCAAAGGGTTTTCAGCCTTGTCTTCCATTTGTGCTTTTTTGTCTGACAGAATAAGCATCAGCACACCAGTGTTTCTTTACCACCAAGTCCCCTGTAGGTCAGTCACACCAATGTCTTTCCATTTGGCCTGTGCTTTGCAGTCTAAATAGATCTTAAATTTTTTGCTTTCTGCATTGTTTCTGTATCACACACAAACTGCACCTTTCTTTTACTGCAAACACCACTGCGGAGAGAAGTAATAGTAGCAACACGGCTTTTCAGAAATACAAGGGGCTTTACAAAACTATAAAATCTAACTAGATCTTCCCAATGGCATTTAACCTTGTCCTGTTGAATTTGATCTAGATTTCTTTAATACTTTAGGGGCTACAGACCCAACACACAAATTCTTTGCAGGATAATTTCATGTTTGGCAATACAGATTCTGAGACTTATTTTACTCTGAGAGAGGGAAGGTCTGTGTTTGTAGTAGATGATATTGCATGAGCTGTAGTAACCAGCCTTAATATTCTCCCAGTGACCCGCTGAGCTGGCTCTGAAATATGCTTTATTTCTGTCTCTGGCATAGCAGAAACACAAGGACCAAGTTTAAGCTCTCAACCTTTGCTCTGAGTAGCAGGAGGGAGGGTTTTGCCCCAGTGCCTGAGCCAGCTGCAGGCAAAGCAACACCTACACAGGTGACGCGCCCTGTGTAATGCAAAGGGAACGAGGAGCTGGTGACTGAGGACAGGGGAGGTGACACTGGGGTTGGCACTAAGCTACACAATCCACACCTTTAGCCTTTCAAAGCAATACTGAACGTTGTCAGTGGAAGGTAAGTAGAGGGAAGTAACACGGTTTAATTTTTGTTTTCTTATTCTTTGAATGAGTCTTTGAATTTTTTTTCTTATTACTTAAAATCTACAAGTGAGTAGTTCTATTTTATGTGCAAAACATTCTGTGGCCGAGGTATCTATTTCTTTCAAAGACCAGCAAGGGGGAGAGAAAGAGACAGAGAAAGAAACTGAAGGAGACAATATTGAGAGAAATGAGAAGCATAAAAGATAACTGAGGCTGAAATGGAGAAGCACATTTCCATAAAGCTTCACTATTACACACTTTAATCACTAATATCTTGAAACTGAAAGAACTGAAAAAAACCTCACATACAAAATCTCTCCCAAATATTATTTTGCCACCGCAACATTTTTTAAAAATATGTTTAATTAATATGCAATTAATTTCTCAGGAGTCAAATTTCTTTCAATTGGCTATTTGAAATTGACAACAAGTGTCATCTTATATAGGTTTCTGTTTGGGGAAAATTCAGATGAACTTTTATGTTTCCAATTGTAGGTGTTGGAGTGACAACCTTCCTCTCACCCAGTTCTTTTCTGCTCCATCATTGGTTACCAAATTTGAAAAGAGGAAGAAACTTAGAGCAACCACCACGATTTACTCCATCAGGAGCAAAACAGCAACCCATAAAATTTTCTGGCACAAACCTTCCTGTGAACACGTTTGCATGTTTATTAACTAAACTTTGCCGTCTGCAAGCACTCTTGTGAAAAACCAACAAATAATTAGTACAGGAAACAGTAAAAACCACATTTTATAAGGCCAAAAAGACTAAAGCGAACTGAAAATCTTCGTTGCTGGAAATGTTTGAGAATTGGCTCATCCTTCTGAAAGCCCAAAGAGGCTCAAGAGATAAATTCTGTCAGAAGACAAGTCTGAGTTTTGTCAAATGCTCAGAATATTCTGAGTTGGAAGGGACCCACAGGAATCATTGAGTCCAAACCCTCAGTGGTATTAGCACTGTGCTCCAACCAACTGAGCCAATCTCAGGGTCTTCAGAATTTGGTCTAGATTTTGAAAATCCCAATTTGCAAATCTAGTGTGGATATTCTCTGTCAAATGGAAATACCCCAAGTAGGAGAAAGAATCAAGCAAGAAGATGTGATGGAGACACTACGCAAATTCTGAGATATTTGTAATGAAACAACCCTATAATAGCAATTAAACTTTTTGCTGATCCCAGTCAGGTAAAAGCTCTTGAAGTCACTACGGAAGAAACTAAGTAATTAAGGAACAAAACTCCAAACCTTACTTTGATCCTTTACTTCTAGGGATTTATTTAATAATACTTCTACAATAGTATTGAAAATCTGATTTGGAAAAGCAATATTCCATGTCATACCATGACTGCCTCTCTCCCTCAACAGTAAATCACTACCCACCACTTTCAATTGGTGAGGGCAGAGGACAATTATTCATATTCAATACTCTGTTAACAAGTGTTCGTTCTCGTCCCTCTCCAGCGACTTTGCCGTTTTCTTTAATTGACAGCACAGATGTTTATAGCTCCTGTCTCCAGTCCAAGCAATTGTTTCAAATGCTGCTGAGGTATTTAACTGATGATGCTGACAGGAAGCTGGGCATTTCTGCTCTGATGAGGGCTTTGTTTTAAGGTGTCTCCGTCCATCTTACCTTCTATCTCTTCCTATCTTACATGTCTAAAAATTCTGCTAAGGGCTCTGTACACAAGACTTCCCATTTCTGTATCATATTTACATTTCGCAGGAAGACTCTCAGGAATATTTAAGATTGCCCCAGATTAGAGGGACCAAATCCATCCACCACCTGACAATCAATTTTAACAGAGGCAGGATCACAGACTTAACTTCTCCCTGTGTGTTCCCTCTAAGATCATAGTGCCTTCTGTTCTCCCAAAGTCAGCTATTAATTATACACAGAAAAAGCTCCCCAGATCCTGCCAGCAACGTACTGGACATTTGTATTCCAGACAAGATCCTGTTAACAATCCTGGTGGATGCCACAGTCTTCCTTCACATATTGATCGTGTGGAGCAAGTACAAGGCACGTAGACTTCTGGTCTGTATTAATTTGTACTATAACTCTTGGCACATTATCAGCTGGCAATGGTCTCCCCCATGTTTTAAATCAATTACCTGAAGTTGCAATTGTTTGTTATCAGTAAGGGGGATTTAATAAACAAACAGACTTGATAAATCAATGCACAGACAAATACAGACATCCACATATAAATTAGTTTACGTGAACTTACTAAAATGAGACTACTGGAATGATAATATTTCAATACACCAAAATAACATTACCAGTTCTCATAACTTGGCATGATAGATACTTCTCTGTCCATTTTTTTGCTCTTTATAGCTTTGTTTCTGGAGAGACAATTCAGTAAGACAATAAGGAGGCTAGGCTGGAAAGCCCAGATTATCCGTATTGTCTTAATAGAGTCAGTGAAATAAAATGATGAATTATGTTGTTGTATCAGCCAAACAGCTTATATGATGTACCTCTCTTCCTACAAAATTGAAATCTAGTGTTTCGACAATGAACTTTACTCTTCCACTCACCTGTAAATGAGCACTACTAGAGCAGCACTGAGCCCGGTTCTGCCTTCACACCAGCTAAATCTGTTTTCTCTTATGTGAAATCACTGCTGCTTTACATCATTATGTATTAGGCCAGAAACAAACCCAGTCACTGCTCATTCCAGCTAGTGAAACATATGAAGAGTGGCTGCAATGACAGATCTGTAATAATGTTTCTCATCTGCAGTCAATTAAATATAGACCACGCAGAACTATAAGAAGTACACAGTGGAAAATTTTGGCAGGGTGACTGTCAAGCTGTAGGAGATCTAACAAACCTGAAGACTTTTAAATTCATCTTTCCTCTGAACTTTAATCAAAGGCTATGAAAAAGAATTCAGATGAATAAAATAAAAATTTAAACAGCGAAGATCATTAAAACAGACGCTTCCAGTTACCTCATGGTGCCTTGCAGAAAAACCTTGTCAGCGTCAGACGCTCTTCCCTGGTGTTACAATCGTAACTCACCTTGCTGGAACAAACAGCCTGGGAATGTCTGCATTTGCTAAATTTGTGTACCAAAGGCAGATACGAGAGGAGACCAAACATGCTTTTATAAATTACAAAAGAGAGCAATTACTTCTACCAAAGGGGATAGGAGCTTTTGGAATGTCCTTCTGGACATAGGAGTGTCTTTTGAGAACTATTGAATATGTCTTCAAATGAAAGCTATAAATTAAGTATAATTATTTCTGACAGCTTGCATGAGAAAAATAAAGCATTTATCCTGTCACTGAGGTTCTCTATCTCAGTGCACTCTCAGGACTTTGGAATTATCCCTGTGACATATCCACACTGCTCTTAGCACAGACTTCCTTTGTATTTTATTCTATTACAATTTTTTTTTAAAGTACCTAGTTTTCCTTCAAAAATTTGTGCCTGAAGCATTTGCCAAAAATCAAACAGCCAAATGACAACGTCCCCAGCAAACTCCCTCCCACAGTTTCAATTCCTGCTTCTCTCCCTGCCCAGCCCCAATGATACCCACGTCGTCCTCCCAGACCCAAAGCCCAGACCTTCGTGTCTCTGCCCTGCCTGTATCTAGCTACCTTTTATTTCATTTATCCACATGCTCTGCCTCAGGGTTTCTCAGAATTCATCTGTTCCCCTCTTTGCACTTGCTACTCCATCCTTTGCCTCTGGCTTTGCCTTCATTAGGTGAATCCTCCATCCCCTTGCCTTTTATTCCATCAGCCCTAGAAGACAGACCCATTCTGTAAATGCCACAAACGATTCCTGCGCAAGATCTGCCCCACTAATCATATATTTAACGCCCATTTATCTGTTCCTACAGCAGGTTCCAGAGAGCAGGGGCTTTTCTTCTGCGCCTTGCACAGGGCTTGTCATTTAAAACACTGCCACTCTCAGCCCCTTGACAGTGACATCGCAGCACTGCCTGGCTGCAATTAGGAGGGAAACTTGCCAGCAGAGGATGGGGTTTAAACTCTCCTGAACAGAGAAAACAACGTCGAAAGAATTGGCTAGGGCTGTGTTTGCAGAACCCAAACGGGGTATGGAGAAACCTCGGTTCAAACAGGGACTGTCTGTGTAAGTGACAGGGCAGGGAACGGATGGTTTGGTTTGGCAAACACGCAGGGAGAAGGAAAAGTGCTCGCGTAGGCTGCGAAACTGCGCCCCACGTAAAACAAAGCGCACCACCTGAATTGAAGGTGCAGGGTGTTTTCTGAGAGATGGTGCTTTTTTGGATCTCTTGAAAGTATTTTCAAATATTACATCTGAAACACAGCGCCATATATGACCATATTCTTAAAAAAAAATACTAAGGATGACATTAAAAGCTGACAACACAAAATCTTTACCAAGCCACATTCCTGCAGTGTTGTTACTATGAGATCAGTCTGTCAGATAGCCCAAAATCTAAGGCAACATGTTTTTAATGCAGTAAATTTTTGAGGAGCAGATTTTCACGAACTGCCACCCTCTGAGGCACCCACTCTTACCCAGCCAGGACCATGGACCAGCTCATCCCAGCAGACACTCAGCAGGAAAGGAGCAAGGAAGAGAGAGGGTGATGGAGTTATTCAAAGCAAAGGAATTCCCGTGGTGGCCCCTGATCTGCGGAATAACTTTCTGGGTTGTCATTTTTTAAATAAATAGAAAGTGGAGCCCAAAATCCGTGCCTAGAAAAGGCCAGAAACACTTTTTTTCCAGAGTAATAGTTCTTTCCTGGAAGGGAGGTCACATACCCTGCAGACCGATACAAGGCAAGAACAAAGAACACTCTGATCAGAGAAAACCAGATACATTTAGGATTTTTAGGATGGATTCATTGTTAGATGACAGAAACAGCCAAAAAATTATGCTGATATTTTGCATTGTTTCTGACAGAACTTCAGAGGCTTTAATCAGCATTTGCCCCCCAGGGTTACTACAAACTGGTTTCATGCAGCATTTCTGGTGGAGTAGGATGCACAAGGTGCTCTGGAAATTTTCAGCAGGCATCAGCAAATGCATTTGAAATTTGCATTAGAGAAACTAAATGTAAAAAGACTGTTTTTCAGATCACCAGCAGATTCTCTTGATAACAGAATTATTTACTCTGTGTGTTGCTTTAGGTTTAGGTACAATAATACTGCATATTACAGAAGCTCTATTTACCATTTCTCCTTTGTACACACCTGCTCACATCTCCTGCACTGAATTTCCAAGTCTATCCCATAAGCAGCAGAACAGGTGCATGGGAGACCCCAGTGGGGCTAATAACACAGTAGAAAAATCAGTGCTATTATCTGAGCCCTTTGTCAGTGTTTTGAGACAAGATAACTTATTAAGAGATCAAATCCTACGTGTTTAAGATAGGGCAATCTGACCTGAATTAAGACAGTTAAATTCAAACTTTAATCAAGAAGTTTATCTGTATATAAATTTTCAGAGCAGGGCCTGCGTAGGATTTATGGAAACGTCTCTCCAATAGACAAGCTGATGAAAGAGTTTATACACCTTATAATTCTTTCAGGAAAGTATTAAATCAATACATTTTTATATGGGTTTATTTCAGATGAACAAACTTAGAATGTATTCAGTTTCCCTTCCCTTCATGATCACTGTTTGTATGGGTTAATTTTCAGCTAATGTCTTAATTACTTCCTCAGCACAAGCAGAAGCCATATTGCTTTACATGAACGTTGGTTATGTGGTTAATTAAAAAAAATTCCCTTCTAATAGTTTGAAGTGTCCTTCTGGTGTTTTAAAGAAAGTCTCACCATCCCATTGATTGCTTTCAGATCAATTTTACGAGCAAGCACAAGAGGCCAGTTGCCGTTACCTACGCCTGGATTGGAACTCATCAACAGTGCAGAACATTTTGTAAAATAAGTGTCATTGATAATACTAGAGATTGAAATCATACATTGACCAGCATTGGACCTAATTCAGAAAAAAAAAAAAGAAAAAAAAAAAAAAAAGATGAAATACCTGAACAATTCTTAAAGCTGGAAGCTCCAAGGAGACTCTTGGTAGTTTATTTCATGTAAGTTATATCTAACTGGATGGCAAAGATGCATTAATGTACCAGAAATTACCACTGCCAGTACTGCTGAGGAAATAATGAGAATGTGATTGGCATAAATCATTCAGAAATCTTATTACACAATCCTGATCCATATATTAAATTGCCTGGTGTTCCAGAGCTGAGAAGTACTAAGGTCAGACTTACTCTAGAGTACTGTATTTCTTTACACATTTTATTGTAAATAGAAAGTGGAATTATCATCCCATGGGAAATTCCAACATTTTGACATTTATTTTCAGTGCAAATAAAATACATACTGAGTTTGAATCACTGAAACTCTTATATGCAATAGTATAGGAATATCAAAATAATGTAAATATCATAGAAGTTGAAATTAGAGGAATAAAATGCCAATATAAAATATTTCAACATTGCCAGAAAGAAATAAGGTAAAATTATTCATTTTGATATTTTCCTGTAAAATTTAATCTAAATCAATGTATTCACTTAAGATGATTCCTTTTTGATGAAATTGCATTGTCTGAATAGAAGATTGTTTTGGTTTTTTTTCAGCTGACTCTCATTATTAAAGATTGATCAGATTGTAAAAGCAGTGGGGAAAAAAAACCTATTATGAATTCAGCTTTTGCAAACTTATTATAGTGAGGTAATTTTGATTAAAGTTTCACAATCCCCAAGAAGGAAGAGCAAATAGTCACAGTAATTGTCAGTCATATTCAAAGGACTTACAGGTGGCTCTAAAGTGACTTCATAAGAGATAACTAACTGAATTGCTAACACGAACACGACCATTTGAGCACAAGTTCTGCCTTTTGCTCTGCAGGTCCTGTGGTTATCCACCCTCAGCAGCAGCCCATGCTCTGGCCACTTCTTCTCTGGTGTAATCCTGCACATGAGCATCTAGAGCTCCCCTGTTGCACCAGCCCCGCAGTGTCCAATGTACTCCCCAGTGTCCAATGTACTGGCCTGTCGAGGAGGAGACATGTCTGTGTGTTTGATTTTCTTTCTACCATTTCCAATTCAGCTCCTGCTCCTTGTTTCTTTGGCCTCATGTATCACCTTGCTCCCCCCGTTTCTGTCCTCATTGTGACACTTTCATGCATATTTCTCTTTATTCATCACCCGCCTCCCTTTCTATTTCTTCTTCTTTCTTGCAAAATACTCTTAATTTTTGTTGTCACACACCAGAAAAGTTCTGCCCTCTCCACGGGAATAACCTCCTAACTCATTGACCCTGTCTCTCATCCTGCATGAAGTTCAAACATTTCAAAGCTCTTTGGGGGAAAAAAACCCACACATTTAAATAGATGGTAAGACTTCAGCAATGTTCAAAAAACAAAGAAAAAATGAGCAGAAACATTTTTTCCACAGGGAGGGCAATTTAATTCTATGCCAAGCTAATTGAGTGGAGATAAGGGCTGCCTTCTGTTCAGATGTTGCTATACTTTATCTACAGCCCCTACAGTTTCTGTGCATGCATTGACCATCCACTCACCAGGTGCAAATGAAGATCAGAGCTCGAGTGTTGCAGGGTCCTCAGATGATTGCTGCGATGGTTCTATCACTAACCCAGCAAAATGAGAGTAAAATAGTTTGAAATAATGGATAATCCTGGAATTGCTAATAAAGACATAATGAGGACATATTGAACCTTTCCTCATCTCACACACCACTAAACTTCTTGCAGATGCTTAGGTGGCTTAAGGAAAGGACTGTAGTCAGCAAAAACACCAGCGAGATGTTTAGGTAGGTGTTAGTTCCCAATCAGAAGCACCACATTTGGCCCTTGGATGCAGCAGCTCTGTGAACGACCCAGTACACTTTCCAAACCAGAATTTGTAAGTTTAAACTGGTGCAGGTTTTATTATTTTCTTACTATACGCTCAACATTTCCCTGATCAAATGTATCCGTTTCAAAACTTCTCTCTCCAGGAAGTTTTCTCCTCTCCCTAAGTCCATGTAATTACTGCAGGGTGGCCCTGCCTTGTTCTTCCCTAAATTCCTGATGGTATTTCTATACCATAATTGTGGACATTTATCACCGTCACTTCTCTAGGCAGTCTTATGACTCGGACAGCAGAATGTAACTGGTGTTTAGCATTTGCTTTGTACACTTCCCAAGTGCTAAAAAACCTTTCATTACCTGCATTTGGCAGCTGCCCAGAAAGCTTCAGCTTTTCAAGCCCGTATGAGGATGGGAACATTAACAAAGTAGCATTCCCAGAATCCTGGATTTACATTTACTTCTGCTGCAATTTCTGTATTTTTTCAGGCAGCTAAGAGTGCCAGAAAGCTGCTGGTGGGATTTCTCCCCCTTTATTCCGGGTTATCTTGCAGTGCTGCATCCCTGCAACCCTTCTGTGGGTGCACTAAAGGAGCCAGAGGGCTGTGGTGGCTGTGTCATTGAACCCAAGTGAAGAAGGGGGGCTCAGGAGGTCGAGGTATCAGCTCAGGCTCTGGGCTGCCCTTCCATGATGTCAGGGTTCCAATTAGGCTGAGCTTGAACCAGTCTAGAAGGGATTAAATAGGAACATCCATTGCTCACTTCATCCAACACCAGCTGCCAAACTGCCCATCCTCTGGTGAACTGGAGATGGGAAGCAAAACCTCCCAGAAAGTCCTACAGGTCAGTTTTAGATGACGAGGTTGCCCAACAACTGAAAGCTTTCCATTTTGCAGAAGTCAGGTAACCAAAGTGTATTTTTTCTGGTTGTTTCTGAGTAAAGTAGTTGGATGTCATCTCGGGGCAAAGGGATTCTCGTGCTTCAGTCATTAGGGAAGGCCACAGTCTGGACATTTCCAGAGATATAAGATAAGGGACATTCAGGGATCTATCATTATGTGAGGTGGTTTTCCCCACAAAAATCTACCACGCCAGTCTATCGGGGTCTTTATCAGGGCAGGAATGGGCTCAGCAGACAAACTGCAAGCCCTGGCACACTCAGTGCCTAAAAACAAACCAAACATGTAAACAGAAACACAACAACACACAAGAAAGCAGAGGGCTGGGAAAATACCTGAAATACTTCTTGGCTTGATGTGCTTTTCTGGTTTCATGCTGTTGTCTTCTCATGCTATGCAAGGAGTGTCGTTACTTATTATTTCTGTTAATAGCAATATATAACAGCAAAGCCACGGTCAGCACACCAGAGAGAGGAAAGAAAATCTAAAAGAAAATCTACTCACAAGAACAAATAAGTCCAATAAATTGACCATGACTACATATATCCTTAATTACAGATGGTTTTTAACTATCAAGCGTAAGTATTTTTCTCCTAATACAAGCAGCACACACAATGCAATTCATTAATTTATGCATTGAAAGGATTTTAAATTTTAAAGGGAAGGTTTTCACCCTTTTAAACTCTAATTACTCCAAAGATACTTGCATGTCCCCTTAAGGAGGAAAGCTGATGATACCAGTGCCTGGAAACAGTGAAAAGCCAAGATTTCCAGCTGTTTGGGGTGAGGAAAACAGAGATTCAAGCACCCAAAGCGAATGAGAAAAAGCAAAAATGTGAACTTGCACTCTACCCCTCCTAGATTAAATCTTGACTACTGGGACAGTTTCTTTCTCAGAACAAAATAATATTAAAAAAAATCGTTGTTGTCTTTGGGATCTTTTCTGACACAAATGTCAACATAGCTGGTACCTTCCACTGAAGTTTTGGCATGTCCACATCTCTAACTGACTGCTGATTTAGTGGAAACATGTTCATCTTGCCCTAGTTAAAATCTCCTTAGTTCTACCTCAGTGTTTTAATTTTACGCTCTGCCACAATCGTCATTGTAACTTTGAGGCAGTCACTTCATTTCCTGCATCCCCTTAGCGTTGCATGATGTTGTGATTTTACCTCTCCATAAAATTTTCCGGGAAATGGAGGGTCTGTAATTGTGACTGTAACTCATATTTTCATCTTCACATCTCCGATTGGGACTGCAATAAAGCTCAGGAGTGCTCAGGACCTGGAAGCTGCCTGGACACATCAGCTCTGTTCTCTCCGAGTTCTTGGCTTATTATGCAAAGCTTTCCATCTGCAATGATCCCTCAGGTTGCCCAGCGTGACTCCCGGTACCTTCAGCATCCCAGCAGGGACACACCCATTCATCCAGAGCCACGTCTAAATCAGCAGAATGATAATGTGCCCCTCATTGAGCTCATCATGAAGCTGCATCAAACGCTTGCCTGTGAACGGCAGCTGTGCCCGTCCCCGAGCCCTGAGCACAGCGTGCGCTGCCGGGGTCTGTTCGCCCCCCGGCGCCCGACAGGCGGCTGCCTCCGAAGGGCTCCCACCCAGCGCCGCGGAATTGCGGCGGGCTTTTTTCAAAGCCAGGCTGCAACTTCCCTTTATTGAGTCCGCATTTAATGCCGGCCCCAGCAAAGGGAAGGGTCAGACAACGATTACCGAGGGCTCCAGAGAGCCCCCACAAAGCTCCATTAGATAACACACCGAGTCATCCATCCCCTGTACTTGCCCCTTAATCTCTGCCTGGGGCCACCACTAGTCTCCTACCGGCTCTGCAACTAAATAGGGATTATTACACCTCTGGCTGTGCCAGCGTTGTGTATGTGAGTACACGTGTATAAGAAGGAAGGAGGGTTGTTTTTTCCCCTATTGCTACATAGGTAGTTCTCCCACCATTTTCTGGGAGAAAATATTCAAATCAATGGCGTGTCTGAAGATTAAATTTACAGGCAGAGGCTTGTGGAGTATGTTTTGAAATAAGCCACTACTAAAAAGCTGTGACAACTAATCATATAGATCTCTACTTGCAGTCCACTTCCACAGACTCATTTTAGTGAAAAGCAGATGATTTACTAACATTTTCTTATAAACAGCTTTGCAGCTCAGAGAGATTCCAGGTTTTATTTTGTAATTACTCACATCCTATCAACACGATTCTCGAACAGCTTTCAGAAGCAGAGCCAAACTCCACTGCCCTCTGAGGCACCTTCACAAACTCTCTGAGACTTCAAGTGTTGCACAATTCGTACTGAGGGCAGAGTGCGAATTGCAGTGAGAGCTGCTGTGACAAGAGGACGGTGTGGAGTTTGTCTGGCAGGATTTTCCCTCAGTGCACTGGAAGTGTATCAGTCAGATTTAACAAGCCATGACTGTGTAGCTGAGTTTTCATTCAGAAATCTGACAGATATACCAGTCAGCAAGACGCAAACACACATCTCACTAATTGCGCATCATAACAGAGCCGTATGTTAAAAAACCTTAGTTTACTAAAGAATTTTGAAAACCAAAACAACCCCTAAAATGCTGACCTAAATCTGCTTTCACTTCCTTTCATCCACTTTACTCCTATGGCGAAGCTATCAATTTTCACCTTAGTCAAGAACTCCATATTCCGCAAGGATTTTGGATAACCACCTAAGTAGGCTATTTTGCATGCATTTTGTTATTTTTTTTTTCTTCCAGATTTTCAAATACAAGTGAAAAGACTGACACTATAAATCTAGCAAGGAGAAGAATGGAGTTGGGCTTCCTGATTCCCAATGTTTATCTTAAAAGCCATTTTATTCTCCCATTCTGGTCTGATAACTAAATGAGTATTCTACAACAGAGTAGAAAATGGAAGTAATAGAAAAGTAGAACACAGAAATAATTCTACCTAGAGACATAGAGAAATCCACAGCCTATATTACTCTGAATTGCAGTGATGAGGGCTTTTTTCTGCAGATTCCTGGTTCCAGTCTCTTGCTTGAATAGTGGAAAAGGGATTTGACTCTGAGTCCACCACCCACAGATCTGTACCAGAACCACAAGAACAGAACTACCAGAACCAGAGAGAGCAGACCAGCCTGCCCTGGTTGGCTTTGGCAACTCAGCCCCTGGTAAGGAGGGGGAGGGTTTTTTACCTCTGATGGTTAATTAAAAGAAGTTTGTGCACTTGTGGAATGACTTTGGTTCCTGGGGAAGGAAAGATGCAGCTTGATGTGTCAGATAATCCATAACACATTAGCTTCTTCTCCGCAGCACTCCTAACTATGCCTTGCAGAGAATCAGAACAACAGCTTTTTGTAATAAAAATTGGTCTGTGAAAGACAGCCTAGTTCACAGGGCTCTGGCTCTCGATCTAATGGTTTGATACTGTAAACACAGAGGATACACCATGCAAGCACCAGAGCAGGTCCCTTCACCATGCCCAGCCTTCCTGCCTGCTTAAACTGTTTGCACTCCGGATGTCCAGGGCACCAGCCACCGGGGACAACCATCAATGGAGGACTAATCCAAGCTAATCCTCGGCATTATGGATGAATGACACCTATTAACTGTTGTGCTGATGCTTTAACTGAAATTTTGCAACTCATTGAGCACAGCAGCAGAAGTAATGCCTGCCTGGCCAGGACGAGAGCAGTAATGCAGCAGCTCTGCTGTTGGAAAGGGACGTGAGAACTCATCATGACAGCAAGAGACAGCAGAAACAGTCATCCACACTATGAGTGTCATAACAATTTGGTCTGCATTTTGTATCTTAAATGTGTTCCTTTTTTTTTACTTTTTCTGTTTGGCATACACAGGAGATAATGGAATTGTTGGTCTGGATCACTTGGTGATTCCCTAGGAGCACACTAGAAAAGCCTTTGTTAATCAGTTCCACTGCAGAGCCAGTGAGAATAGCTAAGAGTCACTGTTATATTACACAGCAAACACAATTTAGCAAGATTAGAATTATTTAATTAGACAGTAAAACAGAGTCTATTTGGAAATGGTACCTGTTTTAAAATTCAGTGATTATCGGAATTGATATTTTCTTTGTTACTTAGGAGAGACGATATCTGAAGGGCGATGAAGAGAAATAAGTATTGCTTTATTTTGGGGGGGCTTTTTGAGTGAAACTAAAGCTCTCTCTTTTTCTTCCTTATTACTTCATTGTGGGAGAAATTATAAAGTTACTCTTGAGAAAAAATGAAAACAAAATAAAGTTGCTTGATTATTTGCAGCAGATAAGACCAATAGATTCCTGTGACTCCAGCTCATGCAAATACAGCTCTCTGATCGGCAGCATCCCCACAGATACTTTTTGTTTTCTTCATCTATCGTGCCTTCACATAATCCCAAACTCTCTTTACAATACAAAGGGACTCTGCACTTACAGTGATGTTCCTAAATCCCACAGTAACCCATGTAAATAAACAATTACACAATCCTCTTTGCATACACGATGCTACCTGCAAACTGGGTGCTTCAGGAGACAACACACACATACTTGCACTGAAAATACCACCTTATTTGTAATATGAGCTTTCTAAGTGCTGGATTTAAACTTGAAGCATATTCAGAGCACAACTAAAATCCCATTAAAATGGAAATGAATTTTCTGACTCTGATTCTTTTATCAAAACTTTCTTCTCAGTTTCCCGCTTTGTCACTGAGGTTACAATTCAGTGTTTGTAGCTTTGTCCAGCAGAATAGGCAGTATTAGCAAGGTGAAAGCTTACATTAATGCATAAAAGCCTGGGTAGTTTTAATAGTATTAGGAAGGGAAATGTAAGACTACAACAGCACAGCTTCCTTTATAATCGTGTCACAGCTTTTACAGAATAACAATTTCTATAATGTGAAGTTCATAAAAAAGGGATGTGAAAGTACTCAGTTAATTTGAGACTCTGAACACATCATTTGCCATAAACAGGTTCGGGTAACAAGTGCTTACGCAGAAAGCAAGCGGCAGCAGCAGAGAACCAGCAACTCTCACCTATTCAAGCCCTCATTCACCTTCTTTGTCTTTACACTTCCTGGTCCAGGTAAAAGATGAAGTGGTTCTTTCACATCTAACCTGTACTTTACAGGTTATCACCAAATACCAGGGAGTTTGCAAACCTCTCTCTGTTTCTGCCACATGCTCAAACTTCTCACTCTTTTCTCCTTAGCAATATTTTCTAATCTTTTCCCCACTGTACAGGTGTAAATGCAAACAACACCAGAAGCAGTGGCATTTCAAGGTTTTCCATAGATCAAGCAAGATCATTTTCAGAATAGTTTTGCCTACCATTAATGAAGAAAATGCACTAAATGAACTTCAGACGTCTCTTCCTGTTGAGTTTTCTGTGGCTTCTCCAGTGTTTTTTCCTATAGAAGGAAGAAGGTCAATACTGATGTTACAATCAGAAGTCACTGAAAGCTGTAACAGAGCAATATAGGCATATCTTCTTATCTACATCCATATATAATATACATATGCACACACACACACACACACACACTCACTCCATCATCTCATCTGGTTTCAGCTAGAAAACTATATTTCTAGTTTTTCCCCTGTCAAGAAAGTACAGGAGAGGGACAGGACAGGACTCACCTGCAGGCAAGGGCAGAAGTTGGAACAAGCAGCATTTTGAACGAGGTCCATGTGAAAGGGCACAAGGAAAACCAGGACCTTGCTGTGGAGGGTCTGATGGCCCAGAGAGGTGAATTGTCCCACTGGGGTGTTTGTCCAGCGGGTTGATGGTTGGCCGGAGCAAGGAAACAGACAGAGCCTATTGCATCTTGTCTGGGGGCAGAGGGAGCCCTTAAATCTCAGCCACAGAAAAAGAAGAAACAAATAACAAGAGGAAATTATAATTTAAAGCTAAAGTTTCCTGAAAGGAAAATGATTACCTAACTCAGTGCTAATGAGCTTCCATTCTACTCGTCCTCTACTGAAGAACAGGCCTGGTTTTTCCCAAGTAAAGTCAGAGTTCTACTTCATGCTGAAACCTTGTCCCCACTGGCACACTTCAATGGGTAGCAGCAAATGCTTTTTACATTTTTAAGTGCTAGAAAGTATTGGAAACTTTCAGCTATCGGTAGAAGCATTGCAGATGATGAAAGCCCAATTGTATGTGGGGATGGCCAGCTCCAGCCTGGTTGTAAGACATATTTCTACCTCTAAGCACCAAGAGCTGACTTTGTTAGTTGGGACCTTTCCCAGAAATTTCGTTTCTTTGACAAATCTATTACTCACTCCAAACTTCAGAGCTTTACCCAACCGCACCCGTGTGAGGCTCCTTTCTGGAATACGACGTTTCAGTGTTTTGCAAGGGCCATTAAATCCATAGACCTGCTGTCAGCTCCCAGCACTGCTGCTCTGCTGGATTTGCCACCTGCATTTTGCGGACTGGATGAAACCATTCAAATGCTCGGAGGCTGCAATGAGAACAGCACAGCAGCTCCTCCTTTGTCAGCCATCGGCTTGCTTTCACCACGGAGGGCCGGAGCACAGGCACAGAAGGGAAAATCATGAAACAGCTGTCAAAGGCACCTAGCATCAATTACAATAGGCTGCAGGTTAAATTGCACATGACACTTTTTCAAAGCAAATCACCTTCTTCTGTAAAGAAGTTTCATGTTGTTTTTAAATTCTAATGATTTGCTGAGAACTCAGTATCGGGGAAAAAGAAGAAAAAAAATCAATTATTTTCTACAGATGGCCAGTGGTCTCAGATGCAGCTGTGGTACAGATGGGGTGATCACAATGACACGGCTTTTTCCCTCCTGTTAGCAGAGATTATACTGCATTAGATGGTATTAAGAGGGTGGAGAGAACTAGAATGCTTCTAAGACACTGATGTATTATAAGAGCTGGATGAGCTAATTTTAGACCATTTAAACTCAGAAATTGGCAGCAGTTTTTCTGAGAGCTCAGTTAAGGCTAATTTACCTCAAATCATGTACTGAACTCATCCTGCAGATCACAAAAATGTAAAACCATCATGCACTTAAAGGATAAAGAAAACACTGTGCTAGTTCCTGCAGGTTATGTAAAAATGCTTTTAGAAGCAGTAATGCCAAGAGGACATGACTTGCATTTTTATACTTATGAATGCTCTTCCACAGTAATTAAAAATGACATACCCTATTAAATCACTTAGTACATACCTTAAAGCATATGATGCAGAGGTTTCTTGAAAAAGCCAATTACACTGTGTAGCTCTGTACAAGGCCAATGCTTCAAAGCAATATTCAGATTTTATGAGTTACATATGCTTCTGAAAGGGACATTTTTTTTACTGGCAAGAAGACACACTGCAAATAGCACTGTCTCTACTTCCTTTTTTTTCTTTTTTTTTTTTTTTTTTTTTTGTTTGGTTTTTTTTTTTTTTTTTTTGTTTTGTTGCTGCTGTGACTTAAAAGTCCAGTGCACTGCACATTTTAGCTTCAGCGTGAATAGTCACAAATCATTAGAGAGGTCTTTTAATGGGAGAGGCTCCTCTTCATGCTGAACCTTTGTGTAAATAAAGCAGTAGTAAAGATTAAATGATGGACAGGAGTTTTGGTATTGCTTGCCTACCCCTACCAACATTATTGCTGGAATCCACGGGTAGGCAAAGCCTTGAGTCTTTGCCAGGGAGGAGGACACTGCATTAATATTGCAAGACTTCAGTCTCGCTGTGTGTCAGAGGAAACATTCAGATCTTTCTCCATCTGTTTAGCCAAATTCGCTTGCTCCACTGACACTAAATGAAAACAAATCCTAAAATAAGTTTTTCTTCTACATAAAGATAGTTTTCTTTCCCAATTTTGAAATAGTAGCAGTTTTACTGAAAATTTTGGTTTTAGCTGGACAAGGTAGGGGTTTTTTTCCCTCCTGTTTCAGAAATGAAAGATTCTCTCAGAGCAGAGGGCACAGTCAGCACGGCCCCCAGAGTTACAAAAGCAGAGTGTGAGGAGAAACAATCAGGTATGGTCAGATCCTTCTTGGGAGGCAGTGGACCTTGCTGGCAGCACAGCACTAAACACTGACGGGGGTCAGGGTCTAATAAGAACCCATTTGTAAATTAAAGGCATACGTAATGTCAAGATTATCTTTATTTTGTGAGCTAAGGACACCGTAGAGGTATGTCCCAACTTCACCACCAAACCTGACTATGGGAGTTCAACAGGGAATCTTACACCAGCGTTTTTAACATCTTGCACAACAGGGAGTAAGTACCTGGCACCTCAAAAAATCCCCCTTTAATGCTGAAACTCACAAGTTCATTGTATAAATATTTTTCCTCACAAAATCACCTCCTATCACTTGAAATTCAACCAAATGTTTCATCTTCATCACCAATACCTGTAAAACCTCTGCTTTGTGACCACTGATGTAACCTCATTCCTCCATCCAAGAATTCAAAGATAAACAAAAATGAAATATGTGAGTGGAAAAGGAGATTTGTGACAGCTTAGTTGTGTCCATGACACATCCCAACAGCCCTTTTTACTCCAGCATTCTGTTGTTTTTAATAAAAACCTATGAGATCACGCAAGATTAATTCCCAATGAAGATAAAGAATACCTCCAACCGATTGTTTTCCTGAGAACACTACTAGAAAACAGACAGGATAAAGGAAAAATTAATTTTTGCAATGACAAAAAAATTATTAGAAACTGAAGCTGGCTCTTAGCCAGAGGGCTTTTTAAACCTCTAAATAAGCTTTAAAAATGCTTAAGACCCTTTTACCTGATAAAATTCATTACAAAATTATATAGTCTTGACATTTTTCCAATGTTTAGCATTGGCTTTGACAGCAACAACCAGATGTTCTTGCTTATTAGCAAATGCAAAATCTGGCCCAGCCTAAGAGTAAGTTTATCATGAATATTTCCCTCAGAAGTTTAAGGGCATAAGTTTAAGGGAAAGATTCTTGGGAGATGACAAGCAATTAAAAACAATGACACCTTTTTTATAAGCACTTGAGAAGATAATTGAAAAGTACAAACATAGCTGAGTTAGGGCACACCGAGTTCATTTTGTTGAGCAGGAAAATGCTTTCACTGCCTGAGCTTAGTGACTTGCTATTGTCCCAGAAAATGAGTCCTGGATATCCTTTTGAAACAGCACTTTTGCAAGGTCAAATGTTAATATACAAAGGAGAGGAAAGGAACTTGTTTAGCAGCTGGAGCTGAAGGATCAGTTTTAGCGACACTCGTATTCATTTGAAGTCACCATCATACAGCATTTTGGTTTCAGTTATTTGTAGACTCACAGGGGCTCTATTTCTGAAAATTAGGGGAGAGACAAATGGACGGAGTATCATTGACCCCAATACCTGTCCCTCTGCCCAGACCCTCTTGAAAAGCTGACCAGAGCTGGGGTGGTCATCTGGCACGTGCCAGCAGACACTGCCACCAGTCACGTTTAGAATTAAAGCAGATCAAAGATAAACTCAGTAAAACAGTGCCAGCTGTTGCCTCGGAGATGTCAGGTAGATGACAGAGTGCTACCCATGGACTCTAGCACATATCCTTTCCCTTTTAGGGTCCTTGAAAGAAGACTGGAGAATGATGATTAGGCAGAGGAAAGAACGGCACTGGGATGGGCAGAAACAAGCTGGAATGGTGCATTGCCTGTGCCTTCACAGCAGATGTGACGTTCAATAAACCCTGGGAAGCTTCCACATGCTGACAGCAGACGATGCTCATACACCAGATGTTCGCCTGTGGAAATTGTGTTTTAGTTGCAAGTAACATTGGTGAGATCAGATCTGTGCAAACTACAAGGCAACATGTAAAAACAGTTTCAAAGGGCTTAATTGATACTCTTTTTGTGGTGGCAATAGAACTTGCTTCTGTTTCCATAAATAATTTATCCCATCTTCCCAAACTGCAGCAAAGGACTGGGAGGACACTGCTACATGCTGAAAATACCATGTGAAAAATAGCTGTAGTGCAAAAAGCACTGGAGAGTTATTACTTGGCATTCAAAGTCAAGTACCCTAATTATCGAGAGACCAAACCACAACCCTTCAAAAGCCATAAAACTATTTTAAACGCTCATTCTGTGCTTCAGATAGCAACATCTCAGGGGTTTCCCATGGCAAGACCTTAAATTCCTTGAGTACTTGGAAACATTCACTTTTCAAAGTCATAACACTAACTTGGTTGTATTTTAACAGATTTTAAACCTGAACATTTCTACATACCAAAAAGAACCCCCCCCAAAAAAAAAACCAAAAAAGAAAAAGAGATAGCTTTGGTCCAGGATGGAGTATTGTCTATTTAATGTAGGTTTTTTGAGACCATATCAATACACTATAGGATAGAAAAGGACTATCCCATCCTTGGTTGATCTGAAATGAGACAGAGTTAACGTATTTTAGGAAAGTCAGGCAAAATCAAAGAAGATTTAAGATTTAGGAAAACACAGTTTCCTGCCCTTTTGTTGATTTTCAGCTCTCCTGAATTCTGCATAAACAGCCCAAGATATTTGTCTTAAGATGTGAGTCACTTGGTACAGACAATTTCATCATGACCCTTTTACACTTTCACTTCTTTCTTTGTCATCAGACTGTCGATGAGAAAAACAACCCCTTACCTCATCTCTTATGTTTTCATTATTTTTTCCAACATGATGAACTAAATAAGTTTGGCCGAAGTTCAAAGAACAGAGAAATAATAGATAAATCAGCTGACAAAACATTAACATAATTCTTTACCGCAAAAGCAATTCCAGTTTTCCTCTCTTTCTTCAGTTTATTGGCCTCCCTTTTGGCAAAAATGCAAATATGCCAAGACTTCAGGAAAAAACCCAGAAATAGAACAGACAGCAGCAAGACTGGTTTGTAGTATTTGTCTCCAAATAACTCTTACTAGTTCTAAAATACCCCCAAAGCACAAGAGAAGGCTTTGGTCAGAAAGGCTGCTGTTTTCCTCATTTTCCTGTTGCCTAAATGCTGGATGCTACAGTCCCATACACTGGACTCACGGACTTCCCTTCATCTGCACATTAATCTTACCTTCCGAGCACACAGCACGGAGAAGGAAACGTCCCTTCCCTCACTACCAGTCCTGGGTAACTGGGAGAGATTTCACTTCAAGCAAAGGATCTTGATGCAAAATGTACCTCGGAATTTTTATGAGGTTACACATCTCACTTGTCAAAAACCTAAGAACCCAAAAGACCAGAATTCACAAGTTAACACATTTCAAATAAGCTTGTGTTCCTTGTGAGCACAGAAGATCATATAAGCATTTTACTTACCATTTTCCTTATTGTAGAAAATAGTTTATGTATCCTTTGCTTTAAAAAACCTGCCTTATTTTTATGGCAATTCATTCACAAAGCAGTAAAATAAGAAGAATTCACCCTATTTCTGTTTTAACTCCTGAGACCGGAGTTTTCCCACTGTGGTATCTTCAGGGAGATAACATATACCTGACAAATTACAGAAACCTTCCCAGAAACACAACTGAGAAATAAATTAATTCTTTTACTAGCAGGAGTCTAATTCTACACACCATAAAGATTTTTCAGACCTTTTCCTGTCCCTGCTTGGGACTATGGCACGTGTTAACCCAGACATCACTGTTTTAACAACAGCCATGGAAAAATGCCCTCACAAAAGAGAGGTTTCCTTCTGTCTTTTGGTCTTGTACTGTAGATCCATGTCAGTGTCTGCAAATTGTTTGACAAGGCAAGGTTTGGAAATTGGGAAGACAATAAACTCCCCTGTCTTGCTCTGTGGGAGACCAACATCCAAAAATTCGGTACTCTATATTGCAATGTAGCATTTAGAAATTAGTTAGGCTATTTTATGCGTTCTGGTTGGTTTTGGTAGGGGTCTTAAATGAGATGCCCTTCATAAATTGTAAGTGTTGATTACTTATCCCACACTAATTCTACAAAGCTTTCAACATGAGGACTACGGGCTGGATGAGAGCAGAACGTTCCTTCAGGATGTTTTCTGCTGTTCACATACAAGCTGTGCACTCTTCAAAGAGAGTAATTCTGCTCCCTGCACTGACTGCTGAATCTCTGAAGAGAAAGAACTTGGAAGAAAAGACTTTAAATGGCTACTTGAACTCACTCACCTAAGAAAACAAGAAAAGCAAAGCAGCCACTGAGGCTGAAGAAGAGCTCCATACAGTATTTTATCTTTGCTTTAGCTACTGGCATCCTAACTTTAATGTAAGAAAAATCATTGATAAAGAGTAATAGACTATCACTTAGCTTCTTTCACAGTAGGTAAGAATTCCTCAAATTAAAGGTTACAATCTTTCATGCAGTAATAATTAATGAATACCTTTAAAGTACCGTCACTCTAGTAAAGGATGACTTAGGAAACCACAAGAATTAAAAAACTCCAACATTTTAGTGTAGCAATTACCTCGACATTTTTATATTTCACTTTGAAAATCATTAAGTTTTTAAATGAATTTTACTATTTTTAGGACTGGCTGGAAAAATAATTTTGGTCTTCCCGGTATTAATCATCTACCTACAGCACAGAAGCACTGAAAAAGCAGCAAGGTGAGCACTCCACAGCATAGCCCACCAACTCACCTCTGCAGAGGAAGTCCTGGTGCCATGGTAAGACATGGAAAAAGGCCACAGTGTTGGCCAAAGTCAGAGAGGGATGTAGCCCATCTTTAGTGCACACTGTATCACCCACTTCCTGATACAAATAAAAGAGTTTTGGAGGACAGTTGCATTTAGATCAGTTCTTTGCCTTATGCTCTCCCCTACCTGCTTCCATTTCCTTGAGTTACTAGATCTTAAAAAAACCCCAACTAATCAAACAATAAAAAAAAAAAAAAAAAAAAAGAAAAAAAAAAAAG
>VWZG01006450.1:939270-962681 GCA_013396735.1 Grallaria varia
AAAAAAAAAAGTAAAAAAATACAGTACATATTTTTAAGGGGATGCCCAAGTGTGAGTAGCTAATTGTATTCTTTTGTGCTAGGTTTAGAGATGACCAAATGGTTTTTTTCCACCTTGTATTTTGTTATACATAAAAAACACTAAAAAAAATTAGTGATGACTAGAAGCTAGGAGTGTGCTGAAACAATAGTTTTTTTCCCCCCCCACTAAGTATAGAAGAAAACAGCCATGTAAGGAAAGTGTGCCCAAACTGTACTCAGGAACTCTTCTTTAGAATTTTCTGAATTTGAAATGTAGTGCTTTCTCAGTGTACGACAAACACAGCTGCCTTTCCTAGGGTGCTGCAAGAAAGTAACTCAAGGTTCAATAATCTCCTGCAATATTTAGGGGCAGTCTGTGCTTGCTACCATATGCCACGAGGATGACCTACAAAGGTAGCTTAAACCCGGATTACAGGCACAGACTCTTGGAATCCTGGGGCAACACACAGGTGGTGTGACACTAAACAACAGCTCTGCCATACCATGGTATTTTTTTGGACAGCAGCAGGACCTCAGAAAAAGTGCCAAGCCATAAAATCCCATCTCCAAAGCATTAACGACTTATTTGTACTTGATATTACAAAAGGGGTTGAAGGCAGAAGTGTAAAAGTGTCCGTGGGAATGACACACAGCGGGGCAGTTCATGCAGGACTGTTGTCCCTGGGAATACCCCACACTGCAGCAGGGAAGCAGCACGAGCAGGGAGCAGTGGAAAGGGAGAGTTATGACCTGAGCACAGCCCTCCATTCCCCATCTCCCTGTGCCCCTGGGGAGGAGGCAGAAGAGCTGGGAGTGAAGTTGAACTGGGGAAGTGGGTGGGTTTAGTTTTCATTTCTCACTATCCTACTCCAGTACTGATTGGCAATAAGTTAAATTATTTTTTCTCAAGCTAAGTCTGTTTTGCCTGTGATGGTAACTGATGATGGTCTCTGTCCTCATGTCCAGCCCTAAACTTTTTCGTTGTATCCTCTTCCCCTGTCCTGCTGAGGAGGTAGTGAGAGAGCAGCTTGGTGGGCACCTGATGCCACCCACGGTTAACCCACCTCACCTTGCTTACAGAATGTGAATAGGGAAGTCTAGGAACTCTGTTTCTCACAGGACCCCAAACAAGACCTCACACAACTGCAGGCCACGAGCCAGAAACAGACCTGCATCAAACAGATCCTGTCAGTGACACTGTTCTTAACACATCTCATTTTATAACTTTAAAATGCTGTGCAAACAGCAACTAATCCTCTCATCCACGCAATATAAGCTTATCTTCAGCGACTTGAGGAAACAAACCCAGTCACACCACAGAGGCAAGACAAAGCAAAGCTCTAACCTCTGCTGTCACTGCCCTGATAAGCAAACCCAAGTACAAGGCACAAACACATTTTCAAAGTCTGCATTTCCTGTTGATTGAGGTCAGGATCAGCGAGATGAACTTCAGCCCCTGCAGAGTGCAAACTAAATTAAATGCGATCATCTCAACAGCAGAATCTAAGGCTTCCTAATTTAGAAACTCAACTCCCTTACCAAGAGCGAGAGACAAACAGGAGCCTGAAGGGAAGGGGCTGTTTAATGATGCTTCATCCAACGTGGGAGGCAGTTTGGCCTGCTTCCCAAGCTTTTTGCCTCCACCTCCCTGGCCCAGCACAGACCTTCAGTGTTATGGAGATGCCAATCTGGCAGTCAAGGAGTGTCTTTCATCACCTTTGAGAGGAATAATCCTTCTAAAGCTTGTCCCTCAGGTAGGAGGAGGGAGGGGATTGACAAAGGTCACTAAAATTAACATTCAAGAGCAATAAAAATGCAATGGGGAGGTGAGGACTGTAATTGAAAGCCTGGGAAGTGCCTGAGGAAGGAGAAGAGAATTAATTTGTAGGAGTTTCTGCTCTAGGGAAAGTATGGGGCCTCTTATTTTGGGGAAAGAGAGTAAGGAGATCTCATATCCCACAGGGCAGGCAGTAGTGTTGTCAAGGGGGACAGATGGGGAGAGGAAGAGAACGAATCAGGCTGAGGGAAGTTCTGCCCGCAAAGGGATGGACACAGTGGGGTCTGCTTGCTGGTATCACTGCCTACACCCAGGAAAGCTGGGAGAAGGAGAAGACATCACCTGGCAACAAACTCAGCTGATACTGTCCCAGCACAGGGTTTTAGCCACAGGGTGCCAGAGGCTCTACAAGATTTTTCTTCCTGCTTGAGATGAGAGAGAAAAAGAAGAGAGGTAGCTGAAAAATAATAGATGAAACCAGTCCTTCATATACCCACCAATTCTTTCCCCTTCTGTCCAACCTGTGCCAGTTTGGGCTCCTTCCCCTACCAGTGCACCACACCAATCCGTGACTTGCACTCCATCACCATCTGCAACAGAGCAGTGCAGACACCAGTGCTCTAAATTGCCCTCCACCCACACACCACCAAGTCCCAAGTCAGAGCATGTCCAAGGGAAGATTACGTAAGGACGTCAGTGCCAGGTTTCCAAGAGTCACATTTTTACAAGGCAAGAAGGTGGTGAAGCAAGCCAACATCTACCCACAGCCAGCAACCTCTGCTAAAAGCAAATAGCAGCAACAGTCATGTTTGCTGGTCCAAAAGAAACCACCAGTAGTCAGCAGCCCAGTGACACTGCCTCTGTAAAACAAACAAATGGTATTTTCTATCCTGCCTTACAGTTAGCAGGCAATCCGTGCTGCCTCCCAAACATCTTGTAATTCTAACACTTCTGAGCCAGCACTGCTCCTGTTTTTGCCATGCAAATAAATTATCTTAAAACATCATTGCTATTTTTAGGGGCAACACTGGAAACTTTGCAACTCAGCTCCAAATTGTGAGCTCATACATCTTAATGGCGGTGAAGATGTTCCATCAAACACTCACCATGTATTGACAACTAAAAAGGGCCATTTGAGGAGTTCTAAATCTGTCTCTTCATTTACTTGGATTACAATCTGCAGAATAGATTACATAATGTTGCAAAGCCACAAAAATGTGGTTTGCTTCATTAGATCTACCATCTATTTTTAATTAAAAAGCTTGATCCTTCCTTCCTCTGCTGTTCTCACCTCTTTGAAGGCACATCCAGGAATTTTTCCCTTGCCAATATTTGGGGGAGGCTTGACAAGCACAAGATTTGAACAAGTAGGAACTCCAATTTAGAGCTAAAAAACACTCCGCTATTTTTCAATTTTCTTCCACTATGAAATGTGTTGAAAAAAGGTAAACACTTCAAGTCTTTGTCAAGAGCAGCTCTGAGGGGAGTTGTGAGAATATGAAGCTTTAAACAGTTCAGTTACACAGGAAAAATCTTCCATGTCTAATTCTAGCATTTCGAAACTTATTACAGAATATTCAACTCCCCCTTTTGTCTCTGACTTGCCCCCACAGCTCTTGCACAGGCCAACTAGCTGCTTGTGTTACTCAAATTATAGTGCTCAAAATATAATTAAAACTCATGCTATGTGGAAAGCCATCTACTAATTTGATGATTAAGTGTTTTCCATGTTTACAATAACTATAATCATAACCACTCCTGGACCTGGAATGGATAAATTTCACCAGTAAGTTAAAAGAAAAAAAAAAAAAATCCCACACGCTTTGCTGTTTATCCACTCTTTCAAGAGCTCCAGGCCAGATACAAAGTGTCATAATTATCAGTGATCTGGACAAAAGAGCAGATTCAGCCACAACTGAGCATTTTCAACTGCAGCCTATAAAAGGTTCCTGGTGTTACAGCATTAATAAATACCGGAGTACTTTAAGGACACAGGACACCTCTTCAGAATTTGGTGAACATGTATGACAACAGAAATGTAAACACATCATTTTGCCCTTAATGCCACTGCTGGAGCATCCTTAACTATCCAGACTTGGGGTATTTATTTGGCTGTTACACATTCTGCTTCTCAGACTGTATCTTCTTCTCCAACACCTACTGTCCAGCTTAAGTTTTGGCTTTGAACTATGTACTGTTGTCACAGCATATTTTATTTCACATGTGAGCCTACTCAAACACAAGTGACATGTTCATTTCCTCCTGCTATTAGCAACTTACTGTATATTTTAACTGAAGAGTTTAAAGCTTAAAAGATTAAACGTATAAAGTTCTCAATGCCATCACTCTAAGTATCACCTAGAGCTGACAGCTTGGGCAAGCTTGACATAAGGAACATCTACAATTAGTATACTGTTAGATATGCAAGTGGTAATTATTGAACAATTAGCATGAACCTGCAAAGCAAATCTAAATTTGAAACAAACTCAATTAGTGCTTACTAGTAGCAAATTCAGAAATTATCATTGATTTGGCTTCCTCCTTCACTCCCTCTGTAACAGGGTTACACCAAGTAAACTGTGCCATTCTGGGTCAGTTTCTTCTGATATAAAGCCTTCTGAACACTTTATTGTTTACTAAGTTTCATTTCAGCCATTTAGAGTTCACAAAGTTTCTAACACATAATCTGTTCCCAGCCATCCACTCTCACCTTCCCTGACTTCTCACAACAGCCAAGTCTCTGGTTCATTCACTGCAATTCACTTTTACACAACAACTGCACCTACCTTACTTCAAACTACAACACCTGATGCATTGAGGCAAAATTTGAGGCACAGAACATTCTGGCAGTGCCATTCTCAGGGTCACTGCTGCAAAAGTGACAGCAAGCATGTGGCTCTAGCCGAGTATGAGATCAGAACAAGTAACTGCTCAGAGCTCTGCAGCAAAGCAACGCCAGCAGCTAAGCAAGTGCCTCCACAGTCAAGTGAAAGTATTTTGCAGTACTACATGGCACCCCCAGCAAAGCCCCAGAGTCTCCAAGAGTTATTAAATTTGAACACCAGCAAGATTGGTTGCTAACACTCTAATTAGATTCTACTGAGCATCTTCGAGCTGCATTGCAGTTAAATGCTACAACAGAGGTATTTAGGATCTTCTGGAATATACAGAAGTGGTACAAAATTGTCCTCTTAGTTTGAGCAGAGAGAATTCTGTATATCCAAATAGAAGCAAGTTTGATTTCTTGAGCGTGTGCCCATATGTGACAAGATAACTTGTTTCTCCATTTAAAAGATTACAGCATGCACAAGTCCATAGAGCTTTTAGTGTTGCATGGGTTAAACAACATAATTGAAGCACAATAAAATCTCAGGCACATAAACCACAAGGTCAGACACCACAGAGTGTTGTATGCATTGTTTATTGAACTTTAAATTCCATGGTACATCACAGATTAAATAGGTAAAAACTGTTTACTATCATACAATGTTCAGAATAGTCTTTCAAGACACCTCTTTGGACAAAACTAAGAGCCGAATTCAAGCAAAATTCCCCCAGAACAGAATGCTAGGGGTGGAAGAAAGCTTCAGAGTACTGACCATACACAACACTACACATAGCACACCAGGTCATTGCTCTGTGCTGCCACACATGATTCAGAGAGCAGTTCTAGACAATGCTTACTACCATCATGGGCAGGCACCTACTGAATTAGTGGGAGAGAGTCTGCTCCTCCAAGACTTTAGTACTCCACTTAACACAGACTCACAGTTCTGGGTTCTGTAAGTCACAGAGCTGAAACCAGATTTGAGCAAACTGACAAGGTCTTGTGCTTATGCTCTTCAATCCTGACACACAAGATACCTACAACTCAAATTTTTAAAGACATGTCATCACCTGAGGTCAAACAACTATGAATGTGAACAACAGCAATGCCTTATGCTACTTTGAAGTTTTAGACAGGTTGAGGTGGGAGACTAGTGCTTGAACTGCACTGCTCAACACTGCATCCTATTTGTGCCATCTTGCCTCAACTGAACATACAATTAAGTATAACAAAATGCATCAAAAAGATAAATCAGTCATCTGTAAAATGTTGGCAAGAACCATTCAATTGTATATTTGTCTTCTATTTCAAGCACTTGTACAAGACACTGGAATCTAGAAGCATTAGCTTTAATTTGTGCAATTTAAGAATTTCCTTCAGGAGGAGTTCAGTCACTGGACTAGATGAAGAATCTCCCAACCTTGCATGGCAAACATCAGTCGTAGCTCACCTCACTAGAAGGTTCCGAGCTAGAACGTCAAAAAAGCACCGTAGTGCTAATTCCAAGCAAAGTCAGGATTTACAGTCCCAAGATTTTCCTGCTGTATTACTGCTTCCATGTGCAACACAGCTTACTGAGGAAGGCTCTCAAAGGCACCACTCCCTGCTGCAGCACGTACAGTGGTACTGATACAAATGTTTACTTTGCTGCAAAGCAGTTGGATGTGTTAGAGCTTCCCCAGAACCAAGTGTGCACAACATGGAAACATGTAAAACAGCAGGTTTAACCTCAGCAGCCCTTCTGAGTGATGTCTTGTCCTGAAGCCTTTGTAATATCCATTGTAGTGAACACCTGTAAGAGACCAGAAAAACAGCTTATTTACTGTTATCTGCATCATCTTCCACATGGCTATTTGCCTTCCCTTGTAAAGTTACAGTACTACGTTCCTTTGAACTGTTAAAAGAGAAAACAGATTGCAGTGCACAATTAACACATTTCCTATTACCTATCAACATCTTATGGTTAGGAGGTAAGCAATACTGAATAAATCTCAAAGGAAAATGTAGTAGTCTTTCCTTGCATCCAGGCAAAGTGATCTTCCAAAGCAGGTTTTAAATCAAGCCGTGCCTTGCCCCTCCCTTACCTCTGCACAAGTAGGATGGATACCAATTGTTTCATCAAGCAATTCTTTGGTGAGACCACATTTTATTGCAGCAGCAAAACCTTGGGTAACTTCACCAGCATTAGGTCCAAGGACATGAAGTCCTATCACACGATTCTTTACACCACATGAGAAAAAAGCAGAAGTTAGTACTAGGCAAAGTTCAACAAAAGTTCTAGTGTGTAACTCCCACTACACTAAAAATGTGTGTTATGCAAGCAGGTCAATATCAGAATCTTTAACAAAAAATGAACTACTTCAAAGAAGTAGGTCTGCAGTTCTTTCCAGTCCAGTGTAGCTGAATAAAACAAGTTTTAAAATGATTGTACTGCATTCAATTCAAAGATACCATGTAAAACTAAATAGATTTTAGTTTTGACACCTGTTTTTATGATTTTATGGCTATAGACTATCTTCAGATTTAAAATTATTTATCTGTACTGAAATTAGGTCAGACAGAGGATCTGTTTATACTGGTTGTTAAAAATTCTGATAGTGAAGAGCTTCACTGGCTGTTCCCTTGCTTCCCAAGCAGTTAGCAAGGAAAAAAAAAGAAACCTTAGGGTTGAACTCTGTCTCTAGCCAGATCTAGGGTGATGGCAGTAGGCGACAAGTTAAAAATGGATGCGGTTTGTTTCGATCTGTTTCATTAATTGTTTATCAACAAACATACAACAATGTTTTAAAACATGTTCCCAGGATGTTTCCACACAGAGATACCCGAGCACAGGTCTGGCCATGATTTGCAAGAGAGGACACAAATTCCTCATAACCAGTGATTTTAATACACCTTGCATTCTCCTCCAGCATGCTAGGAAAAAACCTTTCTCATAAAAACCTAAATCCAAGTCCCTCCTTCCATTGTGTTAATTAGGATTACTTCCAATCAGACTCCAATGAATCAGAACTTTGAGCCTTTTTGCAGTCTTTGTGAAACTGTTAGGTGGACTAATTTGAAAAAGAATAAGGCTTATTTCCTCTTCGCTTAAAAGCCGTGCTATTTCATCATACCATTCTTATTTGTGTGATCTCTCAGAAAGTGTTGGGAAAAAGTACCAGACAGTACTGGCGCTTATTTTTTGCCACTACAAGAACCCACGAATCACTGAAAATTCCCATATCTCATCAGTTTTCTAGGACCAACCACGTTTTCCGAGTTTCTATCAAACATGCAAAACTGCACTTCTCAAAGGACAAAACCCACAAGGTCCAGGAACTCAAGCAAGACATGAGGCAGTACAGTTACTGAAAACCCACTTGGAAGAAAAACCTCAGCAAATTTGTTCACAAATCTATCCTTAAACAGGAACTCAGGATGAAGTTTCGTAATGTATAAAGCTACCACTTGCTCAAACATCTGTTAAACCAAAAAACAACACCACCACCACCCCGAAACAAAACAATTGGCTCTCTCCAAATTGATTAGCCCTCTTAAAACACACACTTATGTTAACAGAATGAGTAGAGCTGGCCTCAGGCAAGCCAAATAAAAGATCTTAGCCTTTTGGCTCATGTAAAAAGTTTTCAAGAATACACTCAGCATATCCATTCCATCTTGCCTACTTACATTGTCCTGTTTATTGCAGATAATCTTTGCATAACAGGTGTTGTTATCTCTGCCTGGTACTGTCCATTCAAGTGGCCAGAACAAACTGTGATAAACCTGGGAGGATGACAAGAAAAAGAACATTAGAACTTCACTAATTAATTCAGTCAGACATTATTCTAATTTTTAGTATTTATTTTAATATTAGCCAGATGAAAACACTACCACAACAGTTCAACCTTTCTAGCTAACCTTCTAATCTTGTTTGAACACTATGCCTTGAGAGTAAAGCAGCAAAACCCACAAAAAAGCCACTCTCCAGCTAGAAGTTAAATGACTCTTGAATGCTCTTACCTCCAAGTTTTGCTTTCCATATTCTTCTATGGCTCTTTCCTCAGGAAAACCACAGCTGCCATACTCTAGAGGAGTAAACACTGTCGTTGGTACATTGATATAGTCACACTAAAAAATAAAAAATCATATTTAGACTATACAAGTTCTATACATTTCATAACAGGAAAAGTTTATTAGCACTTTTTTTTCTTTTTTATAAAACACTTGCAGAGCCCACAGGCAAGTGAGCAAATCCACTCATGTTACTGCAACTCAGAGGCAAAAATCATAGAAATAAGTTGAAGTTGTATGCTTATAGCTTTACCTTTCTGGAACTACCCCCATAGAGCCTGCGGGCCAGCAGCCTCCCTGCCTGAATGGCAACTGGAGTAAGTTCAAGCTTCCCATCCAAGATATCCCCAATAGCATAAACATAAGGCACATTGGTTTGTTCTTCATCATCTACAGGTACTTTCCCATTCCTTTAAAACAAACAGAGGAGAACAGAATTCAGTATCACAACCTTCCTCAGAGCTCTGCAAGAAAACAGAAGGGAGAAGCTCTGCTACAAAGGTGTTATTTTAACTACTGTGCACATTTTATTCAATATGCTTATGTCCTTTTTAGTTCAACTGCAAAGTCTTCAGAACAGCAATCACCTCCAACTCTGACACATGACTGAAGTCAGCACTAAGTGGGCCAGTTCTGACCTGAGCAACAGTGCCTGGCTGATGACAATCAATTACCCAGACATCTCTGCACTCAGTCTTTCACTTCATTATTATACAACTCTACGCTTTATGCACAGTGACCAACTAGTAGATATTAAGTCAGAATAATTCTTTTACAAAACACGTATTAAAGAAATAATGTTAATGGACAACTGTACTCAAAGGCAGGACAAAAAGGGTTTAAAAGGTTCACATAACTGACAGGTGTAAGACCATTAAAAAAAAAAATCCATTGGTACCATTAGGTATTGTTAAAGAGGTAAAAAAATCCTTTGCATTCAGTGGTTTCAGGGACTTCAGCAATACTCACTTCTCGTTGATTTTGACACCAATTGTGTCTAAACCAATATTTCTGGTACATGCATCACGACCAATCGCTATCAAAACCTAAAAAAAAAAAATAAAAATGAAATGCAATAACTATATATACAAGAGAAGTATAACAAAACACTTCCTTTGGTCTTCTACTGAAAAAACTGAAGCATGTGAATGAAGTGACTTCTTCAACATTTTTTTTAAGAGCCACCAACAGTTCAATCTTCTCCATGAGCAACTTGTTTCAGAGATGCAACAAACAGCTAAACAGTACTTTCAGAACAAAAAAAGAAGCAGCGGCACTGTTCACATGAACTAAATTCCAGGCATAAAGTTTCACCCATTCTGCTGCCAGGGTTCAACTGAATATGAATATTGAATTTTCACTTTTTTTTTTTATACCAGTAATTGACATGAAATATTTTTCAAGCAGGATTTCCCTTTAAAAGTTGTTCAAGAAAAAAGGAATTTTGGTGCAATTTCATGTGCATCTATATTTAGTTATTTTAAATCCAGAAATGCTTACGGTGTTATATTCTCCTTCCAAGATTTCCGAGCCCTCAGTAGACTTTGCTGTCACTTTCAGCCTTCCTGGCATGCCTTGCTCCAGCTGTTCAACCTGTGCAAAGTATTGTAAGCTTAGAATGACCCAAAGAGCAGAGCTCGCTTACACTGTCACTTCAAGCCTTGACCTACTAATCTATCATTCAGCAGTAAAAAAGCTTAGCCTCATAAAACATTTATTGCTGTAGAGAGCCAAGCCTTCCCAGACAACCTGCATTTGACATGTGCTGTTTAAAAGTAACCTTGTGTGGAGAGAAGAAACCTGAAAAAAGCACTTGCCTGAATAGGTACAAACTTCCTGATGAACTTCACGCCGTGTGTTTCCATGTGAGCACCTACTTTTTCTGCCATTTCTTGGTCAAAGCCCCGCAGAAGTATGGAACGCACCATCACCGTGACATCGAGACCTAGACCAGCAAGAAATCCTGCACACTCCAGAGCCACATAGGAAGCACCCACAACTAGAGTTTTGCCAGGACAGTAAGGCAGGGAGAAGAGGTCATCACTGAAAAGAAAAGAAGCGTAAGTTACAAGGTTCCTCCAACACAAGCTTGTTAGTCTTTGCAAACACTAGAGCAGGCAAAGTTCAGTCTATTATACCTTTTTATCTCACCTTGTAATACAGAATTCTTTATCTCCAGGGATACCTAGATATCTAGGCCTTTCTCCTGTTGCCAGGACAAAAGTCTCTGCTGTGTGATATGTTACTTGTCCTTTTCTATTAGTTGCCTGTTGACAAAGACACCATTAAGACAGTCTTTTTCATAGGTTTTAAGATAAAACAAAAACATGTAATCATTTCTTTAATTATTGTGGATGTGTTTAAGCATCAAGAACAAGTGGTTTGAAACAAGAACTAATGCATTTAGAGATGCCACACAGATCACTGAAGAACAATAGGTTTAAACAACAGGCTTTTCTTACATTAGAACACTTAAAATCACTTTCTCTTCAGATCCTGCCCATTTCAACTACTTGCTTAGAATGAGCTATTTATAACAAATTCACTTTCAAGTTATAAAAACCTGTAACAAATCAAGACCCTCTCTGCCTCCTCCAATAAAAAACCAACATAGTGTTAGTGACAGAATAACATCAATTAGTTCTTAGGCTAGCGTGGAAATTAAAAAGACAAAAAAGTAACTAGTTGCATGATTTCACAGGGTCTAAGATCCAACCTTAAGTGCATTCAAACTAATTTGATCTCCGGAGAGCCTTGGCCTTTGGAAATTTTATCCTACCAATGTATCTCTCCCAAAATGTGACCTTCATTCCTGCTCTTTAGTTATTTTCCAACACAGATGAAGGGAAACTTCATCCCTGCCGAGTCAACAGGCAATTCAGCTTGGAAAGCATCTCAGGAGGTCATCTAGTCCAACCTCCTGCTGGAAGTCTGTCTGTTCTACTTCATTAAGTGACTGACACCTAAGTGGATGACCCGCATGTCTGGACACTAGAACAGTTGGTACATGAGGTGTATTGAACATACTACTATCTTTCAGTGCTGGTCTCTTGGTCTGAAACACATCTAGTGCAGCCTTGATATTGAAAACAGACAATTACACCCACTGAACGCTACAGTTGCCTTCAACATACACTCTTCTAGCTTAACCTTGCTACAGTATCATCACTTACAGCAAGATTGCCAACACATGCTTTGTCTTGCAAAACTGACAGTTTAATTTGTATGCTGATACAGCATAAGGTACCAGCAGTGCTGTTACGCAAGTGCTTAATCTGAATTTAATTTCAATAGTTTTTATGCTTTAGTACGAAGCTTTTCCAAGTTGCAAAATCATACGGCTAAAACTTTTCTTTTTTCCCCCCCTCCTCACACAGCCTGCTGAACTCAGTCATGAAGTTATGAGACAGAGACCACTTTACTCTATTCTTGCAAGTCAGATGTTTATAGGTATCCACATTGCTCTTACATAACAGTTAGTAGGTTTGCAAAAACTCTGGTACGTACTGAAGTGCAGTAATTATTTAAATCAATAACTTAATTTCACAGATGAGTTTTTAACTTCAGTTGACCTAAGTAGGCAATATTAAGATGAAGTCTTTTCTGTGTTGGATTTTAAAAGGCAGTTTCAGACCATGAGCTTTCTCTCCCAACTAAGTATTTTAAATGCAGTGCATACCTTAATTTTGTGTGGTTCGACGAATTCTCCGTAAGAATTGAGGTATGTCACAGACTTTTCTCTCAAGGACACTCGATAGCCCCAGTTCAAAGAACCAATGTAGTTCTGAATTGCTTCTACCATGACCTCCCAGTTGTGTTTAACTGAAATAAGACATTAATTTCATATTTAAAGAAATGAAAGTGCAATGAACCCTTAAAGAAAAATTGAACTTACTCATTGTACATCATGCTAAGAAAATATCATTATCAGTAATGAGGATAATTATTAAAGTCTTGTTCTACTATCCTAATATTTACTTGACTTACTATCTGAAATAAGCCCATACTAGAAGTTCTTCCATTTATTTCAGATAATATAGGGATCAAAACACAATTAACTTTCAACCCTAAAGGATTTTATGACTCAAGAAGGAGGATGCCTTCTGATTCACCTAAGCAAACTACTGAACTCTGCCTCTAATTTACTAAGTCCAAAGTACAAGAACAATCTTGAGCTCAGCATCTCATCAGTACAGTCTTGGACCATCCTCTGTGTTCTTACTAACCTTGTTCTTCATACTGCCACCCGTATTTCCTTGAATCTTGGAGTGCCTGACCCAGAAGTGCTGCTTGGTGCATTAGCTTCTTAGGAATGCAGCCTACATTTACACATGTGCCACCAAGTCCTAAGATGGAAAGAACCATGTTACTACTTCCATGAACAGGACATTTATGCTTTTCCAACATGTGCTTTGTGTAATCATCTATATATCAATTGGTGAGGTGCGCTACAGTCGCACAAATAACATGAAATTTCTGCGGCAAGTGACATTTAAAAATACAACAAACATACTAAGCTTGCAAGTTTGTATTCAGTTAAAGAAGTTACTAGACTCACTGACCCAAGATGGGTACGGTGTCTCTTAAACACAAATCCAATTATTTATTCCAGAGTGCTTCAAATTTTAGTCAGGTTGGCGAGTAAGCAAGGCAAAAAGCCCAGAGCTCCTAGAGTTTTGTATTACCTGTTATGAAGAATTAGAAATACTCATGTGTTTGAAATACTAGCTACAAAAGCAAATTCATTCCTCAATTCAGTAAAATTTCACCAATGAAGTTCCTTACTCATTCTCAACTGCCAATATCACTAATAAGGTCAGGCAGCAGCTGCCTTTAATTATGGAAAGGTGAGACATACATGGCCATGTAGTCACTTTTCCAAAGGCAGTTGTCCACAAAATAGAACTAGATGAACTAAAAGGTAAAATAACCTCACAAATATGAGAATGTGAACATGCACATACACACACTACCCACACATGATTTGAAAGTGATCAAAACTAGAAAATGTGACAAAGAATAGAGCTAGTAATACGCAAAACAAATAATTGTCCAGAAAAGCAGCACGCATCCCATGAAAGCAACTTCTTTAGTTATCTGCATACCAGTATTACAGGAATTCAGGAATTTGATTTCTAAGAATGCAAATCCATAATACAGCTCAGCACATATCACTGGTACTCAAACATCATAAAATACAAGATAACAGAAGCTTACCCCATGAGGTTCCAAGAGGTGTTGGAACAACATAATCTAACACCATCACTTTCTTTCCCAAGGCAGCAGCTTCCTATAAAAGATGAAGAAGACCAGTCAGCATTACTGAACCACAAAAGCCTGACAACTCGCTTATGGTCATGATACACTTAGCACTAATAGAAGGATTCTTTACTACCTTTACTAGTTAAGTCTCATTATCCTATATGGCTTTTCATCTTCACCAGACAAAAATTGAAATCCCTCAAAAACTACTTTCTTCCAAACCTTGAATGTCTGCTTACATGTTCAATGTTGCATCCAGATCATCCTACACCGCCAAAAGTCATTATCTGAAAAAGGTAAGAGATGGGCTTAGCAGCCCATGATACTCTCCTACCTCGCTCAAAGAAATATTTATGCTGTTAGCTCGCATGTTCATGGATGCAAATAAAGGGACATTAATAAACCGGAGACAGTTCAATGGAGGACCACCATGATGTTCAGGAGGCTGAAGCACACCCGCTATGGGAAGAGCAAGGAAACTTGACACATTCAGCCTGGAAAAAGATGTATTTGGAGGGGACACAAGAGCAACTTTCCAATACCTAGGAGAGGGTAATTAAGATGACCGTGCCAGGCTCTTCACACTGGCCATACAGTGAAGGGACAAAAGACAATGGCTTCAAGTCGAAACAAGAGATTCAGACTGGATATAAGGAACTTTCACACCATAGGAACACACAAACAAGCTTCCCCAAAAGGCTGTGCCATCTCCACTCCTGGATATTTTTGAGACCTAAATGGGTGAGTTCCTACATAAACCTGTGTGACCTCCCAGTTGACCTTGCTTGGAGCAAGAGCTTCTATTAGACATTCCTCTAACGTCCATTCCAACCAAGGCTGTCAAAAACAACCTCATCATGTCCAAAGCATAAACTGACAGTTAGGATACCTGGCTGAGAGGTGGGAAGCGTGTGTTCAAATCCCTCAGGTAGAAGAGAAAACTGAACCCACACCTTAGGTTCTGAGGCACTCTGAACAACAACTAGCTGTGTAAAGTTACACAATTTATCACCCTTTCTGAGAAAGCAGCTAAAAACAGAACTAAAGAGTGAACCAGCTCCGTGAGAGAACAGCTGAAAGCATTTAATTTTAGATGGCTGATGATCCTGAATCCTAAGCTGTTACAAGTCTTTAAGAGTAGCCTTTAAAGTTTTCTAGATTACAGTTTGGAAGTGCTAACATGCCTGTGTATTACACACGAAGAACAGATACTTAAAAAACATTTGGTTCCACCCTCAGCCAGGAAACTAAAACCTGTTATTAGGATCAAGACCTGAACAGACATTGGCTAGAACCTGGTCCACAAAGACCATTATCTCCTGAGTGAACACCACTACTGGTTCATTAATTAACAAGTTGAACGGTAATACTCATCAAAATATAGACTGTTTTATAGTAATATAATTGAGAGATTAGCTTTTGAAGAAGTTTTATATACAACCAGCTCTTTAATGCAATTTTCATGCTGTACCTTGGAACACGCAAGTCCACCTGAGCCACCACCAATAATAATGAGGTCATATTCATAGGGTTCTGTATCTTTGCTATCCCCCAGAAGTTTTTGCAGTGATCCATCCTGATAAGCCTGAGAGGGGGAAAAAAAAAAAATCAAATTAGCACACACACTTCTGAGCAAACAGCAACTGAGTCACATTGCCTCCTGTGATCTAGAATACCCAGCCTAATATGTTACACGAAATTTAACTATGATCAAACAGCAAATCCACTCAGTCTTGTCTACTTCCATCTGATTTTTAAAGCAAAGTTACCTGGTATGTTGCGTCACAGCCGCCTATGTGCGTTCCATTCACAAATACATTAGGCACTGTCCTCTGATTAGTTAGTTCTGCCAATACTTGCTGAATACTGGCTCCATCATCTAAGAATAAAAGAAATGGGTACATTACAAACAATTTTCAGGAAGAGAGCTTTTAAAACAACCTGAAGTATTAAAGGTTTGGACTGTGATGCACTGTAGGTCTCCAAGAGAACAATTCCATTATAAACATCACATCTGCAGGATTCCTGAACATAAACCAAGTCTTCAGAAGCTACTTCTCAAAGGACCATGCTTAAATACAGAGGTTAAATTGGTGTTTCAAGCCGTAATTCTACAGAATGGAATAAAGTTGAAGTAATAAGAGTTTAGCCCTTGTATTTCCTGGATTCTTATCAGTCTCTTCCTGACAGTGCCACACTTGGTACTACACAAAAATTCTTTTCCAACTATCACAGCAGATCACACAGACAGCTCCTCTTTCATGAGAACTGGCTGGTTTTGGAGTATGTTCTGTGTACACACACGTAATTTTGCCCAGCAGCTTTGTTTTACGAGAATATGGGGAAGAGAAGTATGAACACGCTTCTCTACTTACCCTAAAGCTACCTTTAGACTTTTTCTACCCACCACACTGTCTTAAACCTTCCAGTTTTAGAATTATCATTGCTTGACCTGACCTGTCATCTGAATCATCAGCATCTACACACGGGCTCAGTTTGGATCTCTCGGCAGTAAATGTGGGAATGAGCATTTACAGTAATCACTTTGACTAAAATCTTCTTATTCCAAGACCGTATCTATTTATTATCAGTAATCTGAGCAATTGCAAAGGAAATGCAATATTAATTAGGAGTAATTCCAGAAAAAAAAAAGCAAAAAAAGGCAGGCTGGGCACTGTACTTTGAATATCTTGGGCTAAAATTAGTTCACAGGACCACAACTTTAATAAAAAGTAAAAATAACTAAGAAGGGATAAATAAATATATTTCTCCCAAACATTTCTTAGGGAAAAGCACTTCAAAAAGGCATTAGAACTTAAAAAAAAATAGTGGAAACATAAGTTTTGTACAGAAAAAAAAAAATTGATAATACCTTTTCAACAGCTTACCAGCAGCACAATTAAAAGTTTACTAAGAATCATGTAAGAAACTGCTTGTTCCTAAAACTACATTAAAAGCCACATGCACTATGTACATATACGCATAAGGCATTGCACATGTCCTAAAACTAAAGCAGCTTGGACTTTAAAAAAAACCCACCTCAAACTAGCAGCAGCCAAAGTACTGGAACTTACCCTTCCTTCCAGTGACTCAGCAACTTTCCCAATGAAGGTCACCGATATACCAAGTCAAACATTAACAATTCATCTAAAGCCACAGGAGAACCCAAGGCAGGAAAAAATATCACAGGCTTTTCCCCAAAAGACAGAGTTCCTTGGAGAGAAACCAGATCTCACATCCTCTATCAACTGATGATTTTTACAGAAAGAGTCAAAACCTTCAGTTATATTAAAAACAACATCCTATATTAAAACATCCATTGAAGTCTAATTGCTACCATCACTGCATTTATTAAAATGTATTTTAATTCGTTTTACATATCTTCCAACTAGTTCAAGTCAGCTTAAGGAATCATGCACAGTCACTCATTTTTAGTGATATTAAGCACGTGATAGATTTTCTTTCTCCTACTCACCCGTCACATCAAGTTCCAAAGCATAGTACTCCACACGCATGGAGCGGAAGAGTTCCTTCACCTGCAACACAGATATGAGGCCAATGCAAAGGTGTCTCAAATTCTGACACTCAGCTCAGGGTAAAACTTGACTGTTGGACATACACAGGTAATCTCTAAGTCTCAGTTACTACACTCTTGTGGGCTGGGCTCTACACAAATTTGGTAAAGTTTGGCACTACTTCCATGTTCCTCTCTTAAAGCCAGGTTATTTGACCTTCCAATACAAGTTTCATTACCTTAAGTTTTTACATACAATTTGCTTAGCTGCAGACTCCTGCATCCCTGACACACCAAAAGCCATGAAAGTGACTGCCATATGGAAAAACAAAGAAGAAAGGTAAAGTAGCAGCAAGGTTCCTTGGCAAAATTAAGGTGTCGGGGGTGGGAGGGGGAAAGGAAGGGAAAAGGGAGTACAGTATAAACTGTATAAAAAAGGGAGTATATATATTTATATATATATATAAAAAACTGTATAAAAAGGGAGTACAGTATAAACAGTATAAAANTTAAAAAGTGCAGAAAAAAAAATAATACTTTCCAACTGTACTCGTCTGGGTGTTTTTCTAACCTCAGTTCTGGACGGACAGTGTACCATTACAAGATCCAAATCAGGCAGCCTTTTAGAAACAAGATTTTTACAGTAGCATTATTTATTAAACTGCCAGTATTCAAATGCTGAACTGTGTTTCCAGATAGACAATGTCATACCTCATGGCATGGGATCTAGTAGTACATTCAGTAGTATTTACTCCTTTGAAATTAATTTGCAGACAAGCCCGTGCAAATAATTACCATAAGACTATAAGTTAAAAAAGTCTGCTTTAATCATAACTATTTGGATGTGAAAACAGCTCTAGCAAGAACCACTAAATGCCTGTGTGATGGATCCACTTGCCAGCATGGAGTCTGAACATTTTACAACCAGCTTTCTGACGAACCTCAAATTTTTTGACAGCACTTCACTAAGAGTATGCTGAGTCACATCTAATAAGTTTAAGGATGTCAAACATATGATAAATAAAAATGTTTGTAATGTTGCTGTGATCCATGCTGTTACTATGCTGAAGACTGAGTATTCCAGTGCTTTCTGATGAAGTTTCAGCTTTAGGCAAAGAGGAGGATTTTGTATTTTGTACCAACTGCATCGTAAGCTTCTTACCACATCATATATCAACCATAACAAAAAATAAGCTCTGCTTGTATAATTGATTATATTAGTTCTGCAGTTATTCTGCAGAATAATTGAAGTTGTAAGGGACCTTTGCAGGTCATCTGAGCCAACTCCCTCCTCAAAGCAGAACCAAATGTGAAGGCTGATCACATTGCGCAAATGCTGTCCACTCGTTCTGAACATGCACAAGGGAGATACCAGAACATCTCTGGGCAGGTTCAATGTTTGGTCATCCTCACAGTAAAGAATTTCCATGTGACCTCATTGGAGTATCTCTCATTGCAACTTATGTTTATTGGGCCTTGTCCTTTCACTCCTCAACTCTAAGAAGAGTCTGGTTGCCTTTCCACCTGACAGCTGAAGACAGCAACTAAAGTGCCTCCTTAGCCTTCTTAAGGTTCAACAAACTGAGCTCCTCCTTCACATCCAGTGTGTGAGACACTCAGGCCTCTAACCACGTAAGTGACCTAAAAATTTGGTCCTAAGCTCACTATTACCTTCAGGCTTGCTCCCTGCAATGGTTATGGCTACAGGCCGAAAGAAGAGGAAACAGCAGTGGAACTGCTCCAGACCTCCAGCTCTGCAGCCACTATTAAGCCCAAGCTAAATGCCATGATGTATCTAAAAAGCAGAGTTTGAAGAGATTGCTACGAGGATATGGTAAATTACGAATCTGGAGGGAAGTCACAAAATTAGGTATTTGGCTGCTGATTTAGTTTGCAGCAAAGCAGCAGGGTAACAGGCAAGTTTACATTAGTTTTGGTTTTAAAAAAAACCCTGCCAAAACATTGCAACAGCAGCTGGCAGAGGGGGAGGACAGGACAGAACATTAGTAGAACAAGGATTACACTCAAGAAAGGACAGATTTAAGGCATTTAGGCCACCCTTATTCTCTACTGATGATACGTAGCAGAGAGAAAAAAATATCAAATGTCAGCATCCTAATTAGAAGTAGTTATTGCACTTTATACTAATGAACAGATTATATTTGAGCTAATGAAACTGAAAGAAAGAACAGGACAAGGATGAGCAGTTACAAAATCTTCAGTGCGGGCAAGATTACTTCAGTTTGGAAATGCTAATGATTAGGAGTAGAAAGATAACGTACACTAATCATGAGTAATATCTAGATAATGTGAACAGGAAATGATTTCTCAGAAATACTCACTTGAGCACTCAGCAACAACTGCCTTTACCAGAAAATTCTGAAACTAGAAGGAAGGAAACCTCCCCATGGAATGTAACCAGAGATCAAAGGAGCTATTAGATCAACTAATGAAAAAAAAAATCCACTGAAAACTTTTAACTCAATTAGACTAATACTCGGGTCAAGAAATTCTTGAGTCACACAGTGCTGGAAAATTCAGCAGCACACTGGCATGTTTTCTTCCTTATAGCCCAATCCTGAAACTGTAATCTCTCAAAGTGTCTGGAATGAGATACTAGGTTGCATGGTTCACTCATGCAACCTTTTAGTTTTCTTCTCACCAATGCAATGGCCTCACTTACCTACTAAACCCTTCCAGTTTTCACAAAAGGTGATGGACTAGCAACCTTCCAAATATTATTAAACAGTAGATAATTTCTCTGAAACTGAGAAATCGGTCTAACCTTAGAAACTCTTCCTGGAGATGCTGTCACTAGGGTAGCTAAGCGGGTTTGAAATAAGCTTCATACAATAAAGTAGTAATGGTATGTCCTAGGCCTGCTGTTTCATGTATCAGCTAACATTCCACAATAGCTAGAGCTGAATTGACCAGAACCCCCTGGGGACTGAGAACATACTCTGTAATAGCACTGAACGTAACTTAAAAAAAAAAAAAAAAAGGAAATTCTATGCAATCACAGTTGTTGCTCCTCAAATTTCAACATATCACAGTGTTCAGACTTGTCATTTTTGCATGCTAAAAAACTATGTTTTCTCTATGCATTTCTATCTTGCTTAGTATCTTTTCCAGGTGCTAAGAAATTAAAGAACAGCCAAGTTGTTATGACAAGCAAGTAATTCTATCACCACCCCCTCTCCACCGCTGTCTTGTAAAAGCAATTGAACAATAAATTACATTTGCAGAAGAACAACTGCACAATTGCCAAGTCATGCACTAGCTAAACTGAATACAATCAACTACTTAATTCACTTAGAGAATTTATTTGCAGTGCTGTTTCTGAAGAAAAGCACAATCTTAATTTTGTTCCAGAAAAGCTACCTCCATTTGAAATAAAGAATCCTTTCCATCCCCCAAACTGAGTCCTTTTTAGAGCATGAGTGTTACCTACACTAGTGCTAATCATCTTCAGTTTTTCAATTAATCCTGCCAGAAACACATTGCTAACAATCATCCACAGCAAAAGACATACAATGCACACTATTCATACCTGTCTTTAAGAACTCAGAACTATGTGATTACAGGCTAAGTACCCAAGCTATAATCATACTTTCAAATTATGTCCACTTCATTAATTCTAGACTAAATCAGCTAGCAAGAATGCTGCACTATTCATTGTTGTCCCATTCTTTTCATCAATTTCTAACACTTCAGTGGCAGTCGTTAATACCCATAGTGTTGTAGATATTTCTGTTTTATCACTTGGATGTCTCATGTGAGGCTTCCTTCTCTCATAAACTCTCTTCTAATTCTCTGTCTGCAATCTGTACCTCTGCTACAGGTTTTCTTCATTATACTATCTTTCTCTTCTGTTCCAAACAGGAAAATAAGCCAAGGAAATCTGCCTACTAGAGCAGTCAGCTCTTCTTTCCGCCAGCCCCAACTTGTTCCTTCACAAAAATTATAACAGGGTCTTTCAACTCCACTCCTAGAAAGGGGCATGAGAGAGGGCCCTCCTACTCCCAAAATTCATTCTTACCTTCTGCAAGACAATAAAGATAATATTCCTCATATCTGACTGCTTCTCTGAAGCAAATAATCCTGCCTAATGGAGGAGGTCTGAACAAATGCAAGAAAAAACTGTCTGGAATTTTATTACTGGACTTACAATCAAGTCTTTTTCCTCTCAAGCTCGTAATAGTCTTAGTCTAGACACACTGCAAAACCAGGAGCAGATGAAGGAAAAGGCCACAGGGCTTAAAAAGTTTCTGTGCCGTTGTGTGATCTTAAAACCACCAGACTGAGTGCCATGAGCACCAAGACTTGCAATTATGATCAGTAAAAGCAAACAGGGCAATACAGACAGGAACTACTAAATATTTCTAAATGGGGCGTATTTAAGTCCTCAAGAACAGGATTTCTCTGCAACAGAAGATAACGTTTTTGCCAAATGGACAAGACTGGAACAAGACTACAGCCCTTCATTTACTGAAGCTTCCAGTGAGTAAATTGTTAAGTAAATTTTAGAAGGATTTGAGCTACCTATTACACTGTACTATGTGCCAAAACATTCCTACAGAGAAGGCATTGGTTTTGTCTATCCCCTCATACACAAAAGCTTCCTTTCCCAAAACCTCAATTAAGTTTTAAGTGAGATAGGATGTACTCAAATTAAGTTTTCTTCAAGAGGGTCATAATATCTCCTCCCTCGCAGGAGCTCCCTGAACTCAACCCAACCTACACGTGGGAGTGAGGCTTCAGAGTATTTTCCTGGTTGTCAGTTCCGTTGAGGAACACACAGGACACACAGTTCCAATCATGTTTTTCCACCATGGCCACAAGAAATACGGCAGCGTGGGACTGAACTAGAATTTCCTAACACGCTCTTTGTAAACATCCAAAAACCCCAATGCCTACAAGGACCCACATTCTGTATGGTCTATGACCAGTGTGTTGGTATCATAAAATTCTACTGAAGGCCCTGGTATTTTTAATGACCTGCTCTCTAGTTACAGCCACCCTGTGAATAATGACATACAACGAGGGTTAAAGAGATATTTTTCCCTAAACATCACAATTTACCAAGAGTGTTTGTTCTGTTGGTTTGTTGTTTTGTGGTTTTTAACACACATTATAGGTAGCATTTAGAACTTACATTTGCTGTAGAGTCAACCTTCTCCCTCAAATTTAGGAAGCACAGAAAACTTGACTCATCCTTCCCCTGGGACGCAGCTTTGCGGTACCCAAAAATTCCCGTGCGAAGGCACGAGCACCCTGAGCTTCGAGCAGCAGCTACAGAAGCTGTTCGGCCGAGGAACGAGCACAGCTCGCCACACACCCACCTACCCGCGGGGCAAACGGATGCGCCCGGTCGGACCTTTGCCTCGCCTCGAGCCTGGCCACTGGTTTTCACGGGCTGGCACGTGGTGCTCCAGAGGGATGGGCATAGCTCTAAACCCCGTCCCCACACCGCCCGAGCTCTCCCCCGCGGCCCTTCCTGCCCGGGCCGCCCTCGGGGCAGAGCGGTCCCGATGGACCCCCCGACGCGGGGCCCGCGCCGAGCCCGCTCCGCCGCCTCACCTTGTTGCAGTAGGGGCAGTAGCTCTTGCTGAAGATCATGACGCGGTGGGAGGCGATGAGGGTCCGCACGCGGAGCTTCAGCCCGTCCCAGTCGGGGAGCGCGGTCTGTCCCGGCGGCGGAGCCATGGCGGGCCGGGCTGAGGCGGGCGGGCGGCAGCGCCTTCCCCGCGGCGGCCGCGCTGACCCTCGGCCGCGCCCCGCCCCTTCCGCGGAGGGCGGGGCCACGGGGCCGGACCGGCCCATCCGCAGGGCGGGGGGGGGACGGCAACGTGCGGGGAGGGCTTTCCGCCGCGCGCTTCAGCCGCGCGCAGGGCGGTTGCTTGTAGGATAAGATCAATTAATTTGTGTCAGAGGGAGAAGCGCTACTATTCGCCTAAA
>VWZG01006450.1:962688-1007832 GCA_013396735.1 Grallaria varia
GGGGAGCGGCTGTGAGGCACAGGCAGGAGCCGGGGCTGGCGTCCTTCGTTACCCCCTCACGGACTGATCGCCCCGTGCCCCGGCCTGGAACTGTCCGCGGTGGCCCCGGGACACCCCGGCTTGTCCTGCGGTGCCGTCTGAGTTAGGGCGAAGTCCGGGAGATAAAAGGTGCTTTCTAGAAGAGCAGAGCAGCCTCCTGCATCTGCCTTCACCTGCCCCCTTGCACAGGGTACGAGCGTCTCCTGTAATAAAACGGATTATGGCTTGAGAGCACGTTAGCCAAGTCAGCAGAAACAAGTTCCCTTCTGTAACACATTCCGGGGTTAAAGGAGGGGGGTGCTGAGCGCCTGGCGCTGCTCATTACTGACTCTCTTCCCAAGGATCCTGGTAATTGTCAGGACTGAGAGGTGGAAGGGGATGCTGTCCAGCCAGGACAATGGAAAGATCCTGTATGGGGGCACAGGGCAGGAGGAATCCTCTCTGTTTATGGCCCTGCTTCGGGTCTCAAGATCAGTCATCATCTCCTGCAGAGCAACCCAGTGTGTGCCGATTGCAGCAATAGCTGTCTGTGAGCAATCATAAAGGGTTGCCTTGGTGTAACATCTAAGAACTTCACTAATGTTACTAAATCAAACCTTGCAAGCTTCTGAGTGACAGGAATGATTTTCCCTAGGTGATTTCATAAGGTTCAATAGAAGTTTTTAACAAAGCCGGTAATGAAGTCCAGTTTTCCCTCCCACACCTGCCACAGACCAGTCCTACTGCTGTTTACTAATGCTAAAAATAACCACATATAAAAGCTGTAATGCCACCAGTGATGAAAATGGGCCTGGTGGGAGACAACTGAATTAACTCACTTAATTCCTTTTTGATCACATGTATGTATGGTGTTCACTGCCCAGTGAGCTTGAAAAATTGTATATTGCATTTATTTGAATGTTGGCAATGAAATTGTTCTAGACTAAGAGTGTTTCTATGCTTCCCACAGAGGAAAATAAATCCAAGTTTTGAAGCCTTTTAATTCAGTATTGGTATGTAGGAAAGTGGATACAGTACCTGCAGCTACTAAGGTTTGACATAAAATGCAGGGGCCAGACCTGTACTTTGTTCATAGTCCCACCAAAACTGCTTGTTTGGGTCTTAGCTTTGGCCAATTGTTCTCTCTCCTTCTCAGACTCCTTGTGAGAAACGTGGCTACCCTTAGTGTTCTTACAGGAATTAATATCACAAGCTCAATGGTTTGTGCCACTATCTAAAGGTTGGTAGGTTTTCATATCAAACTTGGTCTACTTTCTCCAATATAAACATCAATCAGCTCCAGAAAGGTCAGAGAAATGAATAAATATCCAAAATATCTTTTTCTGTTGACACACTCAACACTGATAACAATGTGCCAAGTTCCATGAGGAATAAAAGTCCACGGCAAATTATGTCTCGAGGGTTTATTTTCCCCTCTTTGCGCTCCCTGCTGTTGGTTATTATTATCACTGTTACCTTAGAGCAAGAATGGAGTATTGATTTTAAACTAAAGGAGGGTAGATACAGACTAGATATAAGGAAGACATTTTTAATGATGAGGATGGTGAAAAACTGGAACAGGTTGCCCAGAGAAGTGGTAGGTGCTTCATACCTGAAAACATTCCTGCTCAGACTGGATGGGCCTCTGATCAGCCTGATCTAGTTAAAGATGTTCTTGCTCATTGCAGGGGGCTTGAAGTAAATGAGCTTTAAGGGACCTTTCCAATCCAACCCATTCTATAATTATATGATTCTATGAAGAATGGATGAGGGGGACAATGTCAACCTGCAATACAGACAGGTGACATGGAAGCACTATGATGGCAGTATCTTGCTTAGCTTTCCTTTCAGTCACTGTAGATGGTTGAGAGAAAAGGAAAGGACTGAACTCTGGAGAAAAGAGAGAAAATGACTCCTCAGTTCTGCAGATGAAGGGACTGCCACATTAATGTCCTGCCTGTGCACCCCAAAGCTTATAAGGGCTCTGATTATTACTAACAGACTAGGCCCTGAATCCATCTTCTGTTCTGGGAGGTTTTTTTCTCTCACAGAATACCAGATCATACTGAGCTCTCGGGATCTTACTCTTCAGGTGTGCTGGGGATGGATGTAAGGGGTTGACTAGAGCTCTTTGGGCAACCATTCCACTCACAAGGAGGCTGTCAAAATATTTCAAACAGCAGAAGTATTACAGGCATTTATGAATGAAGTGGTTTGCAAGAAGAGATTTTGAGGAAGGGGCAAGTGGCTTGTGGAAAGAAACAGGAAATTTTTTCAAGTGTAGAAATGTGAAAGACTTCTTTAATAAAGGTTTAAGCATGCTTGTTTAAACTGTGGCTCCCTGCAGGCCAGTCAGCAGCTGTACAAAGCTTTCCCACCTTCCACATGAAAGGCCTCAGTCCTCTTCCAGGCATTACTCAGCTTAGTCTGAGGAGTAATAAAAACCAAGCCACATAAAATAATTCTTAATGATGTAGCATAGTGTGCTATGGGAAGGCATTGAGGTAGAAACTGGTAGGGAACGTTTATTAATAGAATAGAATAGAATAGAATAGAATAGAATAGAATAGAATAGAATAGAATAGAATAGAATAGAATAGAATAGAATAGAATATGCAACATTTCTGCAGCTCTTGCACAGGATTAGAGGGCTCTTGGCATCATAAAGGTCTGATCCCATACTTAGAGTAAAGCTACACACCATTCTGAAATACATGGAGTAAGACAATCTCTTCATGTAAAAAAGGCTCCAAAAGACAAGTTGATGCAGACAGCAGATGTTGGAAGCATTTCTAAATGAAGCTGTTTGCAAGAAGATATCTAGAGGAAAGAGCAAATGGCTGGTAGAAAAGAACCAGGGAAGTGTTTTAAACATAGCAGTGTGAATATCTTTAGCCATCCTTTTGTCTAAAATCAAATTAATTTATCAAATGGGCTTGTTCCATTCCTCAGGTGCATTCAAATAGCCATGAGCTCTGATGCTGCTGAAGTGAGTCAATTGAACAGTGAAGAATAACCAGAGAGCTCCTTCCAGCCATATCCCTTTGTTCCCAGATACAGTCTTTGTGTCACAGGACAGGAAAAGAAAGAGCATGACCTATCTCCATCTTTATATTCCATTGAGGATCTGTCTAAGAAGTAGTATTCTCTAAGGTTGCTGCCTCTTTTATATATCCAGAATGCATAACAGATAAGAAAGAGTAAAGAATGTGTCTTAAAGATCAAGAAGGTGACAAAAGGCCTAAACGCTGGCTTCAGTCTTTCTCATATTATTCCAGTGCCTTCAGTGATCTTCTGGGAGTTTAGTCTGTCTAAAGGGTGCTGCATTTTCGAACTACATTTCCTGTTTTGGAGAAGGAGCTCCAGATTTCCCCAAAGCCACAAGCATTTTATGGGTAGAAGGAAGAAAAGAGATTCTGGTTATTGCTTCAGAAAAAAATAACAACTGGCTCTCCTTGAATTACCGTAGAAATTGGTTGTAAGCCAGGAGACAGCCGGAGTCCTTAGCCATGAGCATGGTTACACCCTTTGTCAACACTAACAATGGAGAGTCAGTGGAGCCTGAGCCGTGCTGGCGGCTGTTGAAAACCGCATCTGTTAACTAGTCATTTGGGTGACATGTGGATGGCCTGTAGCTCAGAGTTCATGGATTAGTGTTCGTGGCAAATGATATCAAGTCTTCTGGCACATTCCCAAATTTTGGCACCGTTAGGTACATCACTGTCAGCTCATTGGACTGCAAGTGGTGCACATAATATAGAACGTGTAATAACCCTGGGCTTCAGTTCTGAGATTGGGAGTGTCTTTCAGATCCTATGAGGCTTTGACCAGGGAAGAGCTCAGGGAGAAACCTAAAGAAAGAGGAAAATTAACTCTTCAACCAAGTGGCAGCACTCTCCAGGAAGGGCTGGGCAGGCAATAATATCTGTTAGCAGTGGTATAACTAAAATACACCAAACATACACACAGAAGAGGACGATCATCATTGTTGTAAAGATTCAACATCCCACCTAGAAAAGCTTGTCTGAACAGTGGTGGAGCATTGGAATGAGGTCTGGATGTTAGCTGCTAGTGAGAAGTCAATGGGGGGAGCTCAAGACCCACCAGGAATAATTTTTCTTCAGGATCTTGAATAAATCGTGAGAGGCTGTTGTGTTCCTTTTTGAAAGGCATCAGAAACAAGGGAGTTAAAAAGGAAATAATCAAAGTGGAAGAGTTAGGACCTGCATCTCTTAATGATGTACACATGCATTTTTTGCATGCAAAACTCATGCTTGTGAAGTTGTAAAAGACAGAGTGGGGGCTTTAAGTTCACTTTCCTGGTTTTGCAAACCATCTGCTGGTTTATGCCTGCAAGTGAGAGATGACTGTATATCTGCTTTTCTGCAGACATGATGTTGATAGTTTTCTGTTTCAAAATTTGGCTCTGTTAGGCTGCTGAATGCGTCTCATCTAATCTTACCTGTCACATTTTCAGTCTAAAATGTGCAGGTAATGTCTCTTGAACAGTGTTTTAATTTTTATTAGTATCATTATTGTCAAGTTCTGAGGTGACCATGAGATTTCCTCAATGCACCATAATTGGATTGCCAACACTCAGGCTCAGGGAACGTCTCCTCCCATCGGTGTGGGGCACAGGGTTTATTGATAATGTTACATGGGCTTTGCACTAAAAAGCTGCAGAGGGTGCTGGGACTTCTTCCTCAGGTGGCTGCAGTGCAAGGGAAAGCAAGGAGGCTGTCAGGCTCCAAGGATTTGTGCAGCCCAGGTCTCCCTTTGCCCAGATGAAGCATTAATGAAGTGAGAGAGACCCAGGCTGGATTTAAACCTGCAGAATAACGGCCTCCACAGTTCAGTTGTGTTAAGTGCTGCAAGCCAGAAGCTTTTCTAGAGCTGACAAAGTGCTGGTGCTCAGCTGCTTAACAGGATGAGCCCTTTATTTGTCTGCTTTAATGAACAGCATGGTGTCTGTCTGCTGTGCACTGAAGTCACTTTTCCATGCTTGGTTTCTTATGAAGGCTTTTTAAAAGAAAATGGAAAGGAAAAGAAAAAAAATGCAGACATAAAGGATAAAAAAGGCCTTAATCATTCAGAAATACGGGGACTTGGCTGTATTTCTAAGCAAAACCTGTTCCTTTAAGTAGTCATATGCAGCACATTTCCCAGGAGAGTGTTTTAATGAAAGTTGGGTTGGTGTTTTTTTAGGTTTTTTTTGTTTGGTTGGTTGGTTTTGGTTTTTTAGGGTTTTTTAATCCTAGCTAGTTTTAGCAAGACAACTCTTTTTCAGTTCCAATGCAGGGGGCTTGGCCAGGGTCTACACCCCTTTGCAATCCTCCCTTCCAGTGAAATTATTAGTGTTTTGATCCATCCACTGTGACTGTGCCATTCTCCACCTGAGAGAAATGGTCACAAGTATCACAGGTTAATATTTCAGAGCAGGGAATATTCAAATGTTTCCCACAGTCTCTTTAGCTAGATCAATTTATTTTATCCTGCAGCTGCCCGGGAATGCTCAGGAGGGAGGTCAGATAATAAATTCAAAAGCACAGATTTCTACATTGTCTTTTGTCATAGATTTATTATCAAGTGTGTCTCTTAAAGTCTATTTACATGATTTTCCCTTTAGGTAATTAAGGACTGTACTGCACAGGGATTCCCCCAGTTTTTCGCCCTTGGGGTAGGTGTGTCGGAGAAAGACCTTTCTGTGCATCTAGATTCCCACCCAGCTTGTAGTTGCCCTCTCAGTTTTTGATTCCATTGTGTGGACAAGGAGACTGGACATCTTTGAAGCCTCGGAGCTGAGAACTCTGTCCCTTATGCCTTTTGGTTCACACATGCTCTGCTCTCTGCTGATTGGAATGGTGTTGCTGACTGACTAAGTCAAAATAATCCATCCTTTTAGGATTTTTGCTGTTTCGCTGGAATTGGTTGATTTTAAATAGCAGCTGATGCTGACAAGGATAAGCTGTTGGCTGAATTTTTGGATCTGTTCAAGGTTTCACATCTGCTAAGTAGGGTGGTTCGTTCAGTCAAAACAGGCCCGCCCAAGAAGCTCACAATATTTCCTGCTCCCGGGTGGTGATATCACAGAGCAATCTTCCTTGTGGTTATTTGGTGCTTCCAGGCCTGGCTGAGACCCAGGAAGATGCAGGAAGCACAAGAGAAGGTATTGGAGGAAGGAGAAGACTTAACAGACTGGCATTTTCTGAAGGTTTAGAGAAGGATGAAGCTCGAATTTCAGGGTTGGTTCAAATAAACTTGTGTTTGTGCTTAAATAGATGGCTTGGCCTTGCTAAATAGCAGCACAACTCGGACACAAACACAGACGTCTGTCAAATCTCATGATTTTGGAACAACTCCATCAAATTTTGTGTTTTGCTAAAAGCAGTGATGAGGAAAGAAGCTCTACCATCTTTCTAAGCTTCTGTTGCAAACAATGGTTTGGAAGCATGAGTCTGACAGTCTCGAATATCAGGCTGACTGTGCAATGAACTCAACATTTCTTATTGGCAGTTTTAGCCAGTTGATTTTTGTAGGCTTTGGTGGCAAGTCAGTTCTTTAGAGGTTGCCATTTCATTGATTCTTGATACAGTTTTTAGGTGGACCCTATTTTTCTACCAGGTTAACCCAGAAACCAGAATGAAATGTTCTTAAACACTGGTGTTTGGGTTTGAACATAGTCTTTTGGAGTGTCTGAAATGTTTTTATTCTTCATCCGCATCACTAGCAAGGTGCTGCTTTGAAATCCTAATGCCTGTGCACTCCCTGTGGTGCCTGTGTTCAGACCTGCCTTACATTGCCAGGACAATATTCACAGTATGTCTAACTAATTTTAAGTTATTGACTTTCTAATTACTGAATCTGTGAAAGAAAGCCTTAGTACTGTTCACTGAAGGCCTAAAATCCAAATCAAAACAAATGCAGTTATTGATTTTAATTAACTGAGCCCAAAGTGATAGTAGCTCAGAGTAAGGATTGCCAGAGTGCTGTCACTGGCCTTGAGGTTTCCCGAGGCTGCCTTGTGGTTGTCCTCTTCTGCAGCAATCCACAAAGATCCCCGTCCCCTGGAATGTCAGCTGCTAGCACTGCTGTCAAAATCGAGATTAGGATGACAGAGGCAGCTTCTTCCCAGCCCGTCCTTCTCTCCTGAGCGGGTGCTCTTTGCAGGCAGCTCCATCTCACGTGGCTTACCCGGCACCAGGAGCGTGCAGGTGGCGCAGTCTTTGGTCTGGCCAATCTTGCACGACCTCGGTTTGTTCACACAGTTCTTGTACATGTTCGGAGGATGTGGTGGACGGGGCTGAAGGTGGTGGGAGGAACAAAGTGACGAGCCTACAGCAACTGGTTATTTAGCTTAAATAATAGGGTTTGGAGCTCTGTTTGGAGAGGAGGGACAGGCAGGTTAAGGCAGAGAGCTGTTAGCGTTTCTGCACTCCCCACCTGATTTTTCAATTGCTTTTATTCTCCCTCGTGTGGAATCCATTTTGTTATTTTGACTTTTCTCTGGCTAAAGTGTTTTATGTAGTACCTTGGATATTACTGAGCCATTGATAAGTACTAACAAACCATCTGCTTATCTCAATTTGAGCCAGAAGACAGGCTGCAAAGCACGGCTACGTTGGTTTTTTTTTGTTTCGTTCTTTTTTCCTCCTTTTATTATGTCAGAGAAAACTGCAGCAGAGGGCACTGTGTGGTTAGGTTTCAGGGGAACACTCACTGAATTGCACTGGGTAGCTGGGAGCAGCCTCCTCCTGAATGCCTGTACAACTAAATAACAGAATATTAAAAGCACTTCCTCTGAACATGAGGGGTTTAGGGCTTAGAAAGAAGGCATTTTTATATTTAAGGACTTGGCTGTTTTAATTTTTAGAGTACCTGGGAAGTGCAAGCATCAGGATCTTTTTCTATTATGTACAGGGTTTGAAAGACAGCCTTGTTAAAGGAGCAGCGTAGAACACAGATGACATCGAGTAGGCAGGCTACCTGTAATAATGTCATGTTTTGTCATTTATAATAGATAGGTCTTCCAAACCTTTGGGATTCCCACAGCACTTGGCAAATTAAATATTTGAACGTTGTTAAAGGGAAACTTGTTCAAAGAGCCCGAGCAGCTGTGAAGTGGGACACAGATGCCATTGCAGGAAGAGGCGGAGTGCTGAAATTCCATTTGAGGGAAGTCCCCATTCCCACAAAGCATGTCATGGGACATTTTTAAGTGTCTCTTCAATAAATATGGCCTTGTTTAAGCCATGATTGGAAAGAACTGGATACAGCAAATGCCATGCAGTGTTTTCACAGCACTGAGCACTGCCCAGGGCTCATCGTACAGCAAGCTGCGTGCAACCCCCCTCACCCTTGGCTGACAGTAGGGAGGTGGATCTGACCCATCTGGAATGAAATCCATGGTTTAAAGAGTCTGTGTTTGTTCAGACTGGAGCCTGGCAGTGCAAAGCCATCTCCCCAGAGCAGCCTTTGCTGTCAGGGTAATGATGAAGATAATGTTAATTGTTTCTAGATGCTTCAGCTCAGTGATGAGGGTTTCTCTGGCAGATAGGGACACTGCTGAGATAAAAACTGTACTTCTCTGAGCTTCCTCTGGAGCAGGGCTTTGGTGCCACAGATTTTACCCATTCACAGTGAAGCATAAAGTCACAAAAGAGGCTCATAGTCAACTAGATTGTTCTTGTGCTTGAAGGTAAGCATGTGCTTGATATATAGTAATAGGTTATATTTTATTTAATTCATGAACCTAGATTTCTGGAAGAGGGGAAGAGACCAAGGAGGAGGATGGACTGCTCTGACACCATCCTGTCAAAGGACTGCCAATCTGGCAGGATATGCAGATAGAGCCCTCGGGAATGTGGCTTGAGCTTGTGGGAGCACGTAGTGCAGTCTGTCTTGTTTTGGGTCAAACTCAGGATGTCCTATTTCAGTGTAGGTTCATGTCCTTTCCTATGGGTTATTAAGGCAACTGGAAAGTGGAGAAGTGGCTATAAAAATGAACCACATTAAAATCTCAAAAATTAGAAGAAGAATGAAAGGAATGAGCAGAAAGCCTTCCTCTCTCTCCACCACATAAATGATGTTCTTATCCTAGTAATGGTGACAGGAGGTGGTCAGCTGGCATTATTTAGCTGAATGGCCTGCATCTCCATGTGTGCTCAGATAAAGCTCAAAATGACCTTTAAAAAAATCCATTTTAAAGATTCTTTTTACTTCAGAAAGGTCCAACTTTAGTAGCTTAAATTTAATTTTGTTCTTGAGGGAATGGGCTGCGGGGAGGGAAGGCAGTGCCAGAGACACTCACAGTAAACTAATAGCAGGTAAAATGTCATTTTAAAAAGTGAGTGGAAAGCATGTGTCATTGCAAAGAGGAAATTAATGAATTCTTTCCCCCTAATTCCTTCCTTCAGGTCTGATTTCTGATGTCTTTTCTGACTGCCACTGCCTCTGCTCATGTTCACACAAACTTATTAGCTGGCTCACTGAACCCAAGGTCGCAGGAACAGGGACTCTGCAGTGGTCAGCTGCACACGCAGGCATAGTCACGGGAACACAAGTGTCTCCAGCTCTAGGAACACACAGCTCACAGGACAACCTCCACTGCTCCTTGGTAAGCACAGACTACTGTTTTCCTGTAAAGCTCCAGCAACAGAAGGATAAATTGAGTGCAAGCACTTTCACAGCTGTACCCTGTAAGGAACAACAGTGACATGTTGTACACGGCCGGGGACTTCATCACTTCTTAAGAAGCAGTAGTTACTCTCCTTAGTTCCCACAGTAAGGAAATTGGTCTTCAGGTTAATACTGATACCAGGCCAAGAAGAGCTTGCTGGGAAACTGCTGTCAGGACTGACTGGATAAGGCATTCTGGCACTGGTGTGTTACACAGGAGTGAAGCCACCTGTCTGATCCTGAGGTGGCCTTTGCTTTCATGAAAATTTGATTTTAAGCTCCTTTCAGTGTTTTCTGCTCTTATAAGAACACAGATAAAAGTTGTGCCAATTTCCCCCCATAAGAATTACAAAATGCACCATAGCAGCACCTGGTAAACAAGGAAAGGAGTGGGTAAACGTGTGTTGCAATCAACAGGAATAAAGGTGCCATTTAAGTAATTGGATCCTCTAGACTTCTTGCTGTCGTTTTTTTATCTCATACTTCCTCTTGCTGCCTGAAAGATCCTAGCTGGGTGCAGGGAACAGCTCAACACCTTCATTCTCTGGATTTGAGGTTTCTCATAAAATATACCCCCTGGATGGTATCATGTCAAGCCTTCTTTCCCCACAACCCATTTCTAATGTCAAGAAAAGAATTGTTGCAGAGCTTCCCAGGACACTTATTTTCTTGCACTTAAAGTACCCCGTGCCTGTTGAAGGGAAGCTGGATTTAGCTGTGCCGATAGTATTGGTTGGACTTGTCCTTTAGTTAAGCTGCTGACAAGCTAATTCACACCACTTCGTTTTCCCTGGAGATCCCAGCCTTCCCCTGGGCTTGTTTGGAAGTATAAAAGAGATTGGGCTGGGGATGGACCGTCAAGACTGCTCATGTGTAAAAACAACATGGACTGGCCAGTATGAGAGAGTCATGCAAGACTGGCTGTGTCTGTTGCTGCCCTGGGATGGAGGGATAAGCAGCTCACTGTGGACTGATGACTACGTGGTGCATTGGCTGAATTTTTGCACAGAGCCCTCTCTCTGCCTGGATCTCCCTGCAGGGTGAGGCTGATGGCTGGGCTGTATTGGCAGGGCAGCAGCCTGGCCCCTGCTCCCAGCCCCAGTGTGTCTCAGAGATAATGTCCAACAGGAGATCCAATTAGAAGCTTGACTGGCTAACCAGAAACAGCAACTGGAAGCTGAAGTTGGTGTGCCTGCTGTGGATAAAATAGAAAACTCTACCTTCAAATCCATCTAAAGACTGCTGTTGGAAATTACTGTGTCTTGATTCTTTATTGCTAAGGAATAGCCTGTCTGTTTCCAGGCCTCTGATGCAATGACTCATTCACAGGAGTCCAGTAACTCTTCATTTTTTCTCTTCCTGTCACCAGACACAGTAGATCTCCCTCCAACAGCAGTTTGTGTTGGAGCTAATTCTCTGTCAAGCCGTTATTACGGCAACCAAAAAATTCAAATATAATCCCATTGGCCTCTCCCTGCAGGAAGGACTTGGACCTCGACGTACTGCCTTCCTGGGAACACCTGGAAGCTCAACTGTTTTTTTGGTATTATGTAGTTGAGAGTCTGGGCTGTCTGGATGACCCCAGGCAGATAGTCAAAGATGACTTTAAAGGCTGGATAATGTATTTCACAACTGTATAATCCTGCAGTAGCCTGAGGGTTTAGAGTTGTTTTGTACTGTTTTTGATGTAGGGTTTATTTTAGGTTTTATGAAGAGATGTTGCTTTCTTAACTAACACCGCAGTAGCTTAGGAGCTGCTCTGCAGAGGCTCCGTTTGCTTTAGGCTCTCTGCATACAAACCAGTGCTTTTGGGGGGACTGTGTTCAGACATGTGCATGGGTGGAGATGTGCTGGCCTATGGATGTAAATGCACTTTGCACATACATGCAGCTCCTGTACTGACACTGCCACATGGAAAAAGATCTTTATCTTCCAATGTCAGATTTATGTACATGGGCAAACACATGCTCGTACATGCAGAGGGAGAACTGCCTGTCCTCAGACACGTTTGCAGAGGCAGGTGTCTGCACAGAGTTGTGCAGAAACAAAGTGATGCATGCACTTCAGTTAAGAGGCATCTTTTTATAGTATTTGTTCATGTAATGGCTGTGCCTGCATCCTGGCTCTACTCAGACCTCTCACAAGGGACAGTTTCACCTTTCCCTCAGAATATATGAGCTAGTGATGAAATCTAGAGAAAAAATGTGGGGCCATAACATAAGAGAACATTGTAGGAGTCCATTTTGAGCTATTTTCCTCACCCTTCTCCCCCAGCCCCTTCTAGTCTAGTCATAAAAGATGCTCCTGCTGTTTTTCTCCTCCAACATCTTTCCTTACAAACTTTAATAAGTAATCAGGTGTGATCAATGCCAGCTACTACTCTCCTGCTCCTCCACTTGCTGTTCTAGTGCTGAGCGATTGTGTAAAAACGACCTCCCGGGGATCCTGCATTGATTTATTCTCAGCTGATCTGAAGCTTCAGCCATTTTCCTTCCAACATTGTCCCTGGCAGAGCCTGTTCTGGGAAAAGAAGGATGCTGTGAATGCAACTGCTGGTGTGTGATCTGTATCTGAAGCCTGAGACAGCATCTCTGGTGCCTTGGGTGCAGCAGGGCAGACACGGCTCAGGTTCATGCAGGGAAGTGAGAGGGAGGCTCAAAGGGGGCATTAAAATGTTCTTCTCTTTCTGCATCTATTTCAAGCCATGATAAAAAGGCACCATATGTTTTCCTGACATCAGGGCTCACAAGGGAAGTGGTATGAAATAAGAAGTGAGTTAGAAAGGTAAAGCTCTTTCCACTCATCTTCAGCACAGGAGTTTCACCAGTGCAGTATGAGAGATAGAGCACAAGGGTGGCTGTACCAGATCGTATAAAATAACCATCTAACCCAGATCCCTGGTACTGGCCAGTAATGGGGAATGCTGGTGGAGTCTGGAAAAAGAAAATAAGAAAGAGGTAAATGAATAGAGCAGCGTCTTCTGCTGCTCCTGCACTCCAGCAGCTACCAAGCAGAAGTCCAACAATCTCGGAGCCTAGCATGTGTGCTACTGAAGGAATTTTGCAAACAGTCTGGTTTTGCTGCACCAGGGTGAAGTTAGAACACAACAAAGAGGTCTCAGGGCAGAGACACACAGCACCCTACAGGGAGCAGAGCATCCGTTCAGTCTGCGATCCTCCTTGAGCTGCAAAGACAGATGCAAATAGTCTGCAGTGAACTGTGGCAGTTGCTCAGACAGAAAGCTCAGGATGAACTAGCCCAGCTGCACCATCCTTGTTCTTTCCACAGTTAGAGGAAAGAAACTCAGGGATCGTACACCTATGCTCAAGGTGCCAGTGTTTACCCTCTCTTCTTTCCAGCTAAGAAAGATGAAAGAAGGGAGGGTTTGGATGCCATCAGAAAGCACCAGAACTCAGGCAACTCTGGCAACAGTGTCAACTCTCCCCCTGCCAAATCAAAGGGGTTTGGGTTAAAGCCTTGATGTCCGGGCTCCGAAAGATACATAGGATCACAAGGTAAGTAAGGTTAACAGAAAGTTAAAGCCCCAAGTATCAGAATGCTGGTGTTTTCAGCACATCGATGTTTTCGGTTTAGATTAAGTGCTATGCCACCCTTTGATGCAGGAGTCACCTTACAGCCTGCCTGTAGCTGTAACCAACAGAGGCTGCTTCTTTTTGCTCCCTCTTTCCTTTTGTGCACAGCCCATTGCATCACTGGAGTAGGATGAGGATAGGGAAACCCTCTGACCCCAGTGTGCAGCCTCTGTGCATCTGGGAGAATAGAATCTACTTCTCTCCTCAAGCAATTATAAGTGATAACTATTCTGCTATTCAAGGATTGTGATTTCAACACTCGAGGGGTTAATGCACCAGGGAGGCAGCTGATGCTTTCATGCCGGTGTGCTGTATCAAACAGCACAGTTTCCAGGAAGATGAATATCCGTAACCAAGTAGCACAGCAGAGCCCAAAGCCTGTTCAAAAGAATTCTTTTTGATGATCTGGTTTTATTACTTTCAATGAACTGGAGTCTCCAAGGTACCAGTGAATAAGGGATGCTGTAAAGCGGCATCTTGTATACATGTTTCAAGCTGCGTCTGCTGGTGTTGAAAAGGATGAAAGAGAAACTGCTTAGCAATGACCCAAGGGCCCAAACCCAGCTCAGGCTTCCATGGGGCATTTGCTGAGACAAAAAGAAGATCTTAACCATTTGCACTGGGACATGACAACTGGGACACAGCCTACATCATTCACTTTCCCCACTGGGAAAACTAATCCATTTCCAGGACAGAGCATGTGGCATGTGTTTTATGTTTCATAAAAGCTCTTTGCCAACCGGAAATAAAAAATACAGAATGTCAAGTCAAGAACAGGTAGATGTGAATTATGGGGCTCTGTGCTATCTGGAGAACCCAGAGGATTTAATAATACCCTGTGTGAGAGACAGCACTGGTCAGAAACCCTCTAGGGAAATACAGTGCCTAACTGCACCATTCTTGGTTTATCTGTACATAATATGTGGGTTTGAGTATAAAACACAGCTTGGACTATGAGTAGATGGACCCACCTGGGCATGTGGTTCAACATAACCTCCCACCAGACATCTGAAGGGAGGCAAAAAAGAGTGAAATCTGATCAAAATCAGCAGAAAGAGCACCCAGTTATGATTTCTTCTTCAGGCAACATCTTGCCATTTCTGTAACTGCACTATGGAGAAGCTTTATAGCTGTAGACTGGAGCTCAGCTTCTAAATGGACAGACACTGAACTGTACAGAAACACAGACTGTTTGAAAGTAAAGGAGCTCAGCTAGTGCCCATTCTTCCTAAGCTCTGCATACACCATTATAACAATATTAGCCCTTGCATTGCCTCTCAGTGCTTTGCTTTGGAATTCAAATCATGTGTGTGTTTTACAAAAGGCTCTCTAGTGTGAGCCTCTGAAATACATATGCACTCTCCAACTGTGTGGGTTTTCTCTTTCCTGCCTAGTGCACAAATTACTCATTGTAACATGATAAATGAATGGAGCTGTGCAACCTTCTTTATAGTTTACTGTTTTTATAGTGCTTTGCCACCATATGTTATAAATTCATGAAGCAGTTGTAGCGTGTAACAGGTTTTTCTGCTTGTTTATTTAGTTATTTGCTAATTCTTCCAGCTGTATATGGAAGTATGGATGTGTGTAAAAAAAAATAAATAAATATATATATATATATATGTCTGATGGACTGAAGCCTAGGAGAAAACATCAGCTGCATCTGGAGAGCCCTTGAGGAGCAGAAAACAAGACGGATAAAAATATTGCCTTGATATCTGGTGAGAAGTGAGGAGATTGAATAGAAAGTCACTTCACAGGGAAAATTCACATTTCATGGTCTGCAACATTTTGGGGCAATTTCTGCTAAAGTCAGCTATATTGTACAGTCAAGGAAATACAGAATATAAAATTATGTTGTGAAAAGCCAGGGGAATCTTCATGCAATCTGTAGCTTGCAGACAGAGAACAGAAGGGATGAGGAAAAACATAGCTTTTAATAAACTTCTGGGATTTCTGATAGGCATTGTTATGGGATCCTATAGGCTGCTCCTCCTGAGGAGTGGAAACCGGGGAAAGGAGGCAAAAGGAGTGGCTGATGGGGAAAGAATCTGGATTCCCAGGTATAAATGTGAAATCTTCTGCTTCAACCCCGAGTGCAATATGCTTCCCTCAAGCACCCATTGCTCAGTGAACTTCCGAGTGGTGCAATTACAGGAGGAGCAAACCTGGCTGACCCTTTGGGGGAGTTATGGAGGGAAGGAGCTCTTTGTGAACTGGGGTTTTTTCTTGCCTATTATTCTGTTCCTTTTCCTTCTCTCGTGTGATTTCTTTGCAAGTATTAGGCCTATCTGTTTGATTCATCAATTGTGAATAGGGAATTATATTCACTGAGTATAAGACAGGTTGTTTTAATTTCCCCATGTTTCCTGGTGGGAAATCAAGCTGGTATCTTAGTGGAAAACCCTAGACATTAAGACTACTTCCAGTGTGATGGACGGAGTACATATAACTGCCTGTATATCTGTATCTGTGTGGGCATGCATTGTTATATGCACAAACATTGCTACCTGCCTACATGTATATATGTGTGATCAGGTGTATCTGTTCTGTGCCTGGCCAGTGTCAGTATCTCTTTTAGCAATTCTGTTTAACGGAATTGGGCAGGATGTGTTTACACTTTATTTAAGAAACATTGTAAAAACAAGAGCATCTTAATCATCACTGGCCATGGTAGCTGCAGATTAAATACCTGAGCTCCTGGAAGCTCATTCATCATAAATGTTCTACGTATCTCTAGGAGGGGAACTTAAGGAATCTTTGCTAGTTCTACCAGAGGGACATTATTATGAGAATGTATATAGAGTAAGTAAACTGGAATAACATCTGTAATCATGGATCTAGTACTTCTAATAAAAGTAGTTCATAGTTTTTGGATGTCTTCTTTTACTTATATCACATATCTTTCCCGTTTGGGAAATAGCTTTAAGACAGGACCCACTCTATAAAGCTGTATGTCCAACTTAGGAAGGCAGGAGAGGATCAGGGAACTATACAGGAGGGGATCAAACAGGATGGATGATAGAGGTTGGCATAAAAAAACAACAATAATTTGCAATACCCTTTCTTTGGCCTTACCAGATTAACCATGAGACCCTTTTGTCTGGTAGAAATTACAACATAGCTGATGATTCAGAGAAAGAAGACTATCTTAATTAGCAGTTTCATTAAGCCAATTTTCTAATACCTCAGACTGAAAAATTCTTTCTTTGCTCTCCTAGAAGGGTAAATTATTATGAGTATTTTCCCACCAGGCTGTTTTATTTACCTACTGATGTTACATTTGTGTGCATATTCTGGAATAAAACTAAACCTAAGCTCTGGATCCAATACTACTGAGTTTTGGCAGATGGAAGATTTATACACTCTCTTGGAGTACAAACTTGGCTTCATCATTGTGCTGACAGGCTGAAGAAATCTCTTCGTAGGTCTAATAAAAACCGTACTTCACCAGAATTGTATGATTTCCATCCCTGGATATTACATCAGACATGCCAGGTCCTCAGCCTCTCCTGGAAGTCAGGCCACTTCATGAGGCTCCTAAGCAAGGCTTTTGAGGGCTTGCTTTTGAAATGAAGGAATGCAGAGTTTCTTATTTACCTACATAAGGATTTAGTTGAACAAATGTTCCTGGTAAGCTGCAGACATGCAGGCTGTGGATATTGCCTTCATCAGGACAATGCAAGTGTGCCTAAACTACATTCAACACACAGCTAAACTTTATCTCCAGGGAGGCTGGGGTTTACATGCTGTGCTGTAGCATGGAGTTAGGAAGTGGACAGCAACAGTTGGGAATTTTAAAAAAGAAACATTCAAGACTGCTTTTGCCATCTGGAGAAGCAACCTTTATATTATGAAAATGTTTTGCAAGTATTTTTGGGTTTGTTTTTTTTGGTAGGCAGTTGAGGACGATATGGAGGAACTGTAGCTCCTAAAGTTAACATAGCAGCTCATTAGCCTGCACTTTACCCAAAATAAAACCAAATCACTTGTTTGCTCTAGCAAGGGTCACCATCTCCCAGATATTTTTGTTCAGTGATATTATCCACCAGCACTGATGCAGCATCCAGTCTGTACCAGGGGAAGCTACCAGAGCGAGTGTGCCTATCTGAGTGCTGGAATAGAGGAGAGAGAAAGAAACTCAGTTTTAAAGAAGCTTAGAGAAAACAAAGATAAAAAAAAAATTAAAAATTGACTGTCTCATTCGTTTCTTTGTGAATCGATTGAGAAAGATTAAACAATTCATTGAATCACTGCCAATCCAGCAAAGTATTTACCAGCACAGCCTTTACAGTAACAGTGGAGATTCCTCAGCTCTGATAGGGCTGGAAAGATTTAGGGCTATTCTGAAAAGTGGTCTTGAAGGTAAGATCTGAGTTGTGCCTTTGCCTGAGGAATGGTGGTGTGCATACCTTGTCCTTCAGCACCAGTAAAATGAGTGTTTGCAGAGCTGCAGGATTTCACTACAGCCTTCTTCTTGGGATGTAATCTGATGGGGAGAGCTGGGGACATGCAGTTGTTCCATGACTGACGAGATAATACATGTGATGTTGGTCTGTACTCTGGAACCAGCCCCACTGGTGGTTTTGTTGCATCTCTGAGCTGTGCTGAGGAACGTAGCCAGACAGAATCTCTTCATGCAGGTATCTCTAGGCTTGTTTACACCCAGGCTTCATGGGGACATCTCACCAGTCTGCTTGGCTCTGTCTCCCTTTCACTGAAGGAAAGCAGGACCTTGCTCTCACACACCTGCACCAAAGGTATTCACACTCCCTGTCTCTGGACAGACTTTCTTCTAAGGGCATCACGTGGCACTGCTCCTCCTCTTTGCTTTGTTCCCCGTTCTGCTTCAGTCAAATCAGGATTTCAAGGTAAAATCTTGCGAGTAAGAACAAAATAGAAATGGACATAACTTGTGATATTTGCAGATTTTAGATCTGCATGTACCACTTGTAATTAATCTAGCCTAAGGTCCTGTTTGAGCCAGAGAATTTCACTCCGTAATTCCTGAGGAATTTCTTTGATTGCTTTGATGTTATTTGACTTCCCCTTTGGCAAGTCATGGTCTCCTGTAAGATTCAATCTCACAATTACCTGAACTCCCACTGTTAAGTACGGAATAGTCCTGACTCCCGTGGAGTCTGTTGAAATCAGCTCAAGGCAAGACCAAGCCACAAGTCTATTTTCCCTCCTCCCCTTCTCCTCCCCTGCACATCCAGTTTTGTTGCTTTTTACATTCGTCAAGTCCTGCCTTTAAGAGTCACCGGGTACTGCATTTGTACTGCTGTCTGCCCAATTCCAACACCTCTGAGGTGAGCCTGCGATAAAATGGCAGATCCTGTATCATAAAATGTCTTATACCAAGGACACCGAATGCCACCATCAGATGAAGTGAAGCTGATGTTGTTAGTACATGCAAATTCAGAGACCCACATCCCAAGCTGCCATGTAAATCCACACTCTGACATCTGCAGGCACATGCCCTTGGTTCAGGATCTGAACTGTGTCACAGAAGGTGGCTGCCAGGCTGTGACTTCGGGATCTGATTTACAAGGAGAATTCGCACTGCAGTGGCATAACCTTTTCATTGCCTTTGCTCTGAGCAGAAAAATGAATTGTCTCAGACAACTCAGGACGTGTTTCCAGGACCACAAGTGATAAACTGAGACACAAGTGGCCATCAGCAGAACCACAGTTTCTGCTTGTGCACCTGCACTTAAAAACTCCCCAATGGCAAGAGAAAATGGTGTTGCTTCAGCCCTCGGGTTTGTGTTGTCGACAGAAGGAATCAGGTTGGGCTAGAATAGTGATGTGGAACTCCAGAAATCTTGGCTTCCCATCAAGGCTGCTCAAGTGATTCCGAGTATGGCTATGGGCGCTTGCAACTCCATCATCAAACTGCTACAAAGCACGTGGACTTGGAGTCTGGTGGGGCGTAGCCATGAGGTGGGTTTACTGTGCCCTTCCCATCTGCTGCAGAGAAATATGGTTGGGGCAGGCCACATCCATCCCTGTTTCCATGTGTCCATATGGAGGTTTCTCAAGCTTCCTGCTGCCTTCTCTGTGCCAGGCTAGAGTAGCTCCTATCCTAATAAAGATTAGGAAGGCAAACAGCCTCGTGCTGTATGAGGCAGCATCAGACCTTCTTCCTGCCCCTGGAGAGATCAGTGCTATTTATCTTGTTCTGAATCTCTGTCTTAATATCTGCAGCTTCTTGTTTCAAATGATTAGTGATCTTATGACTGGCATTAACAGTGATTAACAGAACTCTGCAGAGAAAGAAGCGCTGGCTGTGTATACACCATCTGAACTGGGGCAGTCAGTAAGTAGACTCAGGAGAGATTTATTCTGCATCACTCCCAACCCTAGAAGAATGATGCTAAACTCTATCCCTGCTTTATGAAGCCTCTTATGGCACCCCACTGCTAGATTCAACAAACCATTTTGCATATATTTACTGTCTTCCTAGCCCATAAAAGCTGGCTTTCCTTTATTAACTACAGTTTACTGCTACTCTCAGCAGAAGCAAATAATGGAAATGAAATTGTACTCATTCTGAAGAATCCAGTGTGCTTCCAGATGTTGTTCACATTGGCAGTGTCTTGTCAAACTGTAATTGCATGTATTGTGATTATAAAATGGTTAATAAACACGTGTCTGCCAGATATTATCACTTCCTCCACCCATTATTACAACTGCAATGCATGAATCCTTCGGAGGCTCCTGTTGTTTGTATATCCCTGACTCCCATAAAGCCTCAGTGCCAGGAAATGCTGAGCACCCAACACTGGTCCTCCCCTCCCTCTAGGACATAAGAGTACCTGGAGGAGAAGCTGGGAATACTTCCTAGGAGTCTGGATAAAGTAAAGGAGAAGGAGTGAGCAATAGAGCAGGCTGGTCATGCCAAAGCCATGACCATCACTGTGGCTATTCATGTTACTCTCTTCACCTTGGACTGTAGCAGACAGGTCTGTAATGCACTTTTCTCAAGTTAAAGTGCTCACACAAAAGTATTTTCTGGCTTGACTTCTCCATAGATCTAAATACTAGTTCAGGTCATAATAATGTCCTCAGCATCCTGGGTAATTGACGTAGAAAGAATGTCAGGAAGATTATTTGCTTAATGCTTTGGTGGTCACTTGACCTCACACAAGGTCTTTCTCTTATTTGGGGGTAGTAGTTGAGGGCTATAAACATTTGTGACTACACCTTTCTATAGTAGCCAAAATTATTCTCTATGGCTGATACAGGATGCAATCCTGAAGACTTGCAAGTGTGATGTCTCCCCCAGACTGCTGGAGGAGACCACATGAAAGAGGGTCCTCATGAATAATTGTGACTGGGAGATTGAGGAGAGCCAATCTACCAAGATCCTGTACCAGATAAAATGGCCTCACTGAGCTCTTCCATTACAGATCAGAAGAAAGGACTCCCCTGTGCTCAATAAAACGACAGTATTTGTAACCACTTAATATTGCTGTGATGGGTTATAGGAGGTGGCTTTCAGTGGTCTCGTTGCCCCAAAGAATTACCAAGGAGTCTTCTGTTTCCTTGAGCAGCCTCCTAAGCTTGATGAATTTTGTTGTTTGCTCTTTTCCCAAACAGCCTTGAGGGCAAAAATATGGGTCATATCTGTCCCTGTGGTTGGGAGTGTGTGTGTTGCTCTGCTTGAAAGCACAGCACACAGTTGTTGGCAGCACTCTGAGTAAATCCAGCTGCACTGTTTAGCAGTTTAATTATAATCTCTGTGCCTATGGCACCTTCCATCCAAGAATCACAGAGCTCTTTACAAGCATTAATTCATTTTCAGAGGTAATCTGGTGAGGTAGCTAAAAATCCTGTTCATTTTCTAAATGTGTGTAGGGAGAGGGGGATGGAAAAGGACATGAAGACACAGGGGAATAAAAGATACAAGTTTCATTCATACATGTGATAGTTTATGATTCCAAATGTATAGGTGTAATTTTTTAGCTAAATTACACACCTCAGTGAAGGTGTAGACTTGGTAGGGATCCCCCATGTCACTATGTTCCATCACTGCAATTTTTGGCCAAGTTCAGAATCCAGTTGTGTGGGCATTTTCACACCTGAAACTGCACAATTGGAAAAATCATGACCCAGGCAGCCTGACACAGTTATCAAAAGCTGTTAGCAGAGCTGGGACCAGAATCTGTGTGTCTCATCTCTTACCAGCCTGTCTTTGCACCTATCCTTCCTCTTCGGAGTGAAAGCTCCTGAGGACGGTCCCACCATGGTGTTGTGGGACTTGTCTTGGTGCCAGTGGCTCTAATGCAGGTTTGAAACTAGTTTGGCACCTCAGAGGAGAAAATCAAAACAGATCTTTGCACCGCATCTGCTGTACCATGTGTGTGGTCACTCTGGTGATAAGTTCTGACAGCATAATCTTACTAAAGTTCATTGCTGACAAACGATATAAATATGGGTATAGGGGGAAAATCACATACTGTTAGCACTGACAAGGTAACCTTTATCAGGGTACAGTCCTATTAATTGGTGCAGGATTCCTACTATAGAGAGGTTCATTGGGCTCACAGTTGGTTCTGTCTCCACTTACTTTTGTTCCAGTTTAACTTTGACATTATAATTAATTTTCTGCCCTTGCCTTCCCTTGAGGCCATTGTCTCTGTCAGTCCACAAAGCATCTCTCAGCAATATTCCAGGAGAAGCTCACAGGCTAGATAAACCTATCTAGCTCTGGATTCCAAACTCTGGGCCTCTTTCCTCTCCTTCTGTGCTCTTGGCCTCAAGAAACAAAACGGGTTTTATGACTTAGTGTCTGATTTCTGTGCTGAGGCAAGAATGATGCAATCACTACCATTTGTTTTTGTGGTAGCATCGTTTGTACAAACGCACCCCTGATGATTCATAGGCAATTGCAGTTGGTAGGTACCAGGATGTATGCACTGAATGGGTTTTCAGTAATGTATTCACTAGAAATTAAGCTGAAACTTAGAAACTCATTTTCCAGATGCCACTGATGCAACTGTCAGACAGGAACAACTCCCAGTGCCTGCTAGCCTGAGCCAGAATTGAACTGGAGATTTGCAAGTAAAAAGCTTTGGCTTGCATTTTCAATCACCACTGGCAATTTTTTTTTTGTCATTCAGCTTTACCAAAAGTGCTGAAAATCTCCTGTCCCTAAATCAGGTCACCTTAGCTTTTCTCAGATCGGGCACCCTTAAGCACAGCCACTGGAAACCACCATCAGGGTGAAGAAATACTCATTTTTGTTTCCAGCTATGGAGCACTTGAGGCTTCCATCCCTCCTGCTTTTATGTGTACAGTGAAGCTTGCTGGTCCTAATAGAAAGCCTGTCATCCTAAGCACCTTGCAGGCATACAGTGGGAAAAACAGTCCATGCCTTGAACAGCACAGCCCAGAGCACACTCACACAGCGTCAGGGTTAGAGGTGAAAGCTCAGAGAGATAAAAGCGACAGCCTTCTAAACCATCCATCTGCATTTAGGCGCTCGGTGCACAAATTGAGGAGTTTGTCCCACTGAAAGTCAGGGGCATTCAAGATGTCTTGAAAGTTTGAGCAATTTGCTCAAGGTCACCCAGGGCATATGGAGGAGGAGTAGGAGCTGTGTACACAACTTAGAAGTCCTTAGCCAAAATTTAAACCACACTGTCCTCGCTCCACAACTGTCCCTATCCACACAAGATTATTATGAAAAGAACTTGGTTGAACTTGCTCAGGGAACATATCTTCTTTTTTCTTATTTTTTTTCTGTCTGTGGAGAAGATAATATTAATTACTCTGTATTCTGGAAAGCAATAAATAAATAAATGGATGGAAATCCAGAGGGGAAAAAAAATCCGTAAATTAGAAACTGATGATTTATGAGACACCACCTGAGGAAAATTCTCCATCTCTTTTATGCTTGGCTATTTCAGTGCTGCATTGTCAGGCTGAGAGAATGAATCCTAATATGCAGATGAGGCTGTGATAATGATTTTGTGCTGCCTGGATTACAGAAGCATATTTTTGATGCAGATGTATTTAAAACATCTTAGCAGGGCTCTGAGCTCCCTGCATAATTTGATGAACAGTAAGTAAGACACAGGTATGCCATGCAAACAGCCAAATGTTAAAAGGTTATAGAAGTGTATTACATCCAGTCATGTGAGAGAGCAAATTAACAGTGCTGTTCTTCCAAAGAGACATAGGCTGTAGAGGGAAGATCATCAAGCTGGTTTCACTAGGAGAGCTAAAAAGAAAGAAAAAGAAGAAAAAAGACACTTGCTTCTTTTATGGACTTGCCAGCTCTTGCTGGTGGGCTGCAGGGACTCAGCTGTTCTTTCAGCTGAGTTTGAGTTTACTTTCAATTTTCTTAAGAAATATATTTATTTAAATAACACAGGGAAAATGTATTTATTCATGCAGTGGCATTTCCTGTGCTTCTTTGAGGTATCAGTAAAAGAGTCTTGGCACCAAAATCAGTCACTTTGGAATATTTTCCCATTAGTTTGTTCTGTCAGTAAAATGGGAAGCATGACTTTCCAGCGTACAATCCCTACTGACATTCAATCAAAACATCTGACCTAACATTTTAGTACTGACACCCAAATTACAGGGCATTTTCTGAATAGCTAACCATTCCTTTTTTTTTCCTTTTTCTCCCCTTCTCTACCTTTTTTTCCCTCTCTCCTCCGTGTCCCCTTTCTTCCTTTAATGCAATGTGTGATTGTTCCTTGTCAGGCTGGAGCACGTTCCCATCCCGCTAAGTGTCAGCGTGCTGCTATCGGCTCACAGCAAATTGTGCTTTCCCGGAGCAGTGGCTGATGGAGTGAATGGCAGCCCGGAGATAGTCCTGTCCTTCACAAAGCAGAAAGGCCGAGAGTTCCCACAATTGCTTTTCCCTGCAAGCACATTATGGTAGCAGGTCAGGGGAGTCAGATAGTTGGAGGAGAGAGAGAAGAGAATTAAAAATAGGAGCCTAGAAAGCTTGGCAATATCCTGGTTATAATCAGATGGAAGCAATAGAGTGAGGGTGTTAAAAAAAAAAAAATCACCCAGAAAAAACCACTTTCTTTCTCTCCAAAGTATTTGTGTCACCTGAACCTGAGGTGGTTTTGCAAGGCTGAGGTTCAAGTAAGCTGAGGATGAAGCTACGCCTTCATCTTCTCCTACCATCATGGACAGAAAGGTGATGTTCTGTGGCAACTCTTGCGTCCCTCTGTGCTTGTCACTGAATTTCTCCCCTCTCATATCTGACATGTGCTCTGTGCAAAGGGTTCCTCCTGAAGGGTTTGCCTCAGCCCCTGATTGTTTAGCAGTTCACAGGCAGTGAGCTCTGCCCCAGCACTTTCCCTGTTGGGAACCTGGGGAAAAACCTTGTTAAACATCTTGATTTTGTTGCCATTGTAGTTTTAAAGTGACATTTCCTAGGTAACATGTCCTAGACTGTATTTCAGCCTCATGTGCTGCTGAGATCCATGATGTGACAGCTGTGAACACCCGTGTTTTGTGATTGTCACCCCATTGCCAGGTCACCAAAGTCCACAGGCCTGGGGCTCTGCACAGTTCTTCCTCATCCGAAAACATCAGCTCTCATTTTAGGATGAAATTCTTTACTGGGAGGATGGATGGTGAGTCACTGGCACAGGTTGCCCAGAGAAGTTGTGGATGCCCCATCCGCAGGAGTGTTCAGGTCTAGACTGGATGGGGCTTGGAGTGACCTGACCTAATGCCTGGCCGTGTCTCTGCCCACGGCAGTGGGGTTGGAACGAGACGATCCTTAATGTCCCTTCCAACCTAAGCCGTTCTGTGCTTCTGTGATCACATTCTCTCATGCCAGCTGAGAACTGCTGTGGGGCTGATGCACAACAGGGCACCCCTGGGTCTCTGCAGCAGGGTGCTATAACCCCACCTCCCATTACACCAGTGACAACTACAGGTAGAAAGAAACCCAAACCATATTAAAAATAGGACCTAGACCTGGATTTCATGCAGTCTGCATATTAAATCAGATTAAAGGTGGGCGGTAATTGCATTACATGCTGCATTACACAGAGCTGTTGGTGAAAACTGAACATAGACCCCAGTTTTCCTTCCAGATGTCTGTCTTGGCTGATGCACTGAGAGACAAAGACAAGGAGCATTTTGGATGGGTCTCCTATCACCTGCCCCACTGACTATGAAAAAAGTCGTGAAACTCTCCTGGAGGAACTGCAGCAGCAGCACCTGTTTCACCCTCACTGTTCCTATGTCAGGGTGGGGCAGAGCTGCACGTTTTTGCCCTGTTATGTACAATAAATGTGTCAGGGTTTGTCTGTGTCCAGTGGCTGCTCTGAGCTGCTCCTTTGGTGAGCCGGGTACCACAGCCTGGCCCTGGGCTCTGCCCCTGCCCTGGCATTGTGTGGAAGAGACAGGGACGCCACTACAGCAGCAAAGAGCACAACCCGAGAGCATCCCTAGACATTGCTCCGGGGAGTGCCTGGCCACTGTTAAACCCTGCCAAGGATGCTACAAGGCTTTCCTGAAGAGCTCCGAAGCAATAAGCACTTTTTTGCCCTCCTGCCACCTCAAACAGTAACAGCAGCTGTTACCAAGCCAACAGTAAAGCAAACAAAGCTCTTGTGCTGGGGCTGGGAGATGCTGCTAATGATATTCATTTGCTGTGGTTCAAAAGTGCTGGCAGAGCGATCGCGGAGCAGTTTGGCATCCTGGACATGGAAGCGCTGCATGTTTATGCAGGGGTGAGTGTCCCCTGCCTATTCACAAATTCTTCACCTTTTTTGCACTGGAGGCTTTATGAGGAGAGCCTAAAGATAATAATAAAGTAAGAAACAAGAGATACTTTCCAGGGGCTCCATCCAGCTCCATCTCTGTTGCCATGCGTGGGAGTTGCACGGGGCTCTGAGCAAACAGACTGTTTCTCCTTACTGCCTGGGTTGGCGGCATATGGCTTTCCAAACGTGGTTAGTTTAAAGGTTTGAGCTTGTATCCAGCTTCTAACTTCCAGCAGGTCCCCAACACTGTGCTTCATCTGCCTGCCAGTGTGATGGGCCAAATGCAGTTCCCCTCTACTTTGACCATGTGTTCCCGTAGCACCAGCAATATTGCAAAGCTGGGCCCAGAGTTATCCACATGTCCCCAAACTTACATGCTGGCATGGAAATATGGTGGGACTATTGCCCTTCTGGGTTCCAGGTTTGCTTCAGTGAATCAGTCCTTGTTCTGCTGCTCCTCCTGGGAACCAAGTGTTGCCAAGGCACAGGCTGTAACTGTCCAGAAAAGGAGGTTTTTGTACACCTCCAGCCTTCCCAATGCAAATAAGTAGCAATAAAACAGAGCTAAGAGGATGCTTTTCCAGTGACAGCCATATCCCTGGCCATACTCTATCATCACTTGACTGTGTTCCTCTTTCTAGACTATGGGATATTTGGAGCACAGGCGTCTCTGTTTGTACGAGACCTAACATGTTCAGATCCCTATAAAATAATCTTAATTTTTTCAATTTCTTTCTTATCCCAAGCAGTGATCTTCCACACCCAAACATAAAAGTAGCCTTAGTAATGCTATCTTGGCCAATGTTCCTGAAAAAAGTCTGTCTACTAAAGGGCTCTTTCATCCAGGGCAGAAATATATAGTTGGGAACTAATGGCCAGAGGTTGAAGCCAGATAAATTCAAAGGAGACGTAAAGAAATAGGGTTCACATTTTAAACGGTGAGGTTGATTAAGCACTGGTCCAAAGAAAGTGGTAGGTTCCTTTTCGTCACCTGGCCTTAAAACAAGCCTGGAAGGACTTTCCGGAAGATCTGTTTTAGCAGACACAGGTTGTTACACCCACACAGGGTTATTGGGTAAAGTGTAATGGCCTGAAATAAGCAGGAGGTCCTCTGAGCTGTGCTAATGGCCTTTGCTGGCCCCAAGCTCCATGACTCAATGAATAGCATGCATATAAAAATACTGTCTCTAAAGCAAGTTACTTAAACACCTACCTAACTCTAAGCGTGGAAGTATTGCCGCTCTCTTCTGTGGGACTTGCCTACTAAATCAAGACTCGTGTCCTCCAGGATTGATCTGATACACCTTGAAGTCAGCGGGGATCTTATCCCTGACCACTTCAGGCTGCAGATCAGGCTGTCAGGAAGACATAAATAGGTTAGTACAACTCCTGGAAATGCGTTTCATGCTGAAACCACTTTGCACTGGTATGAGTTCTGTCTGATGAAGGATCTCAAAGCACTTTGCAAACATTAATTCGCTACTTAATTAAACTTAAAACACAAAGCAGATGAGCTTTGTGTCTTTCTTCAAGCACCATTTATCAAAGGAACAGGTTGCTCTTGTCACACTGATAACAGCGAGTAAGTTTCCCACTTGCATTGTGTTTCTAAATCCAGTTTAAGTTGTTTTCCTTCAATATGAATAATTTTTTGAACCATTTTTGAAAGAAAAATGCAATCCAGGCACACTTACTTATTTTGTTGGTGGTGCTGGAAATTAGAGTACAAACACTTTATCTGCATTACAAATACTATTACAAAGTGCTGTGGTGCTTTAATCTATCTTCTAGAATTTTTTTTTATTATTATTCATGCTCGAAGTGCTTCATCTTAATGCTCACAGTAGTTACCACAGGCACACACAGCGGCACCAACCCCACTAGAGGGTTTTCTGTGTTTTGTTTTCTTTTTCCTGATGCTCTTATTACTTGGATGACATTAAAGTATAAACAAGCCAACAGATGTGCCCACAACCTGGTAGCTCTCTTGGTGGAAGGAAATACTTGATTGCAGGAAGAGGGGTTTTGTGTGTGTGTTAATATTAGGATAATGTCCTAAGTGCTATTTGATGATGGTGTTATCAGAAGGTAGATTGGAAAATGTTGCCTAAAATCGCATGGGAGACAGTATATAGCTGCAGGGAAAGACCTGATGGTGCTGGATTTATATTTGGGTTGGCTTGACTAATGTTCCAGCCCCTATTCTGAAACACAGATATGCCTTTCTCCCTCTGGCTGTTAAAAGCCAAAGGATGATGGATCTGAGGCTGCAGCATGAGAGGAATTACTGGAGCTTCAGTTCCTTCAAAAAGCACCATCTGCTTAGCAGCCAGGGCAAGTCGAAGACAGGAGACCTCTCATTTCCAGGGCTGAACCCTTATATTTAGCCCTTCCTAGAGATGGAGGGACACCTGACAAGCATGGTATCTTCTTATTTAAGGACAGTGGTTCTCTGTGAGGAGAATAAAATCCTGGGTGGGTATCCCATCTCCTCTGCTCATTGCTTGCTAAAACTCAGCATAGGCTCAACTTGTGACCTGGTGCCCCCAGGGACAGAGCCGCTGAAGGAGTGACCACACCAAACAGGCTGCACCCCTGACAAAGCAGAGAGGTTTTCCTGTATTGCAGCATTTTGGAGATGAAAGGTCACCTGCGGCAAAGCCAAGTTTCCATCCAAGCAGCAGCAAGTAAGGCATTTTGCAGCAGGTGAGGGTCTGGCCCACAGCAACCAATTCTACTCTGTCACTGCTCACAACAGGCTCAATCGTTTCCTGGATCATTTGATAGTCGGGTGTATTGTGACTCACAAATAGTCCTATCAAAATTCTTCAAGCCAGCTTCTTTTATCTGATTTCCCTCTCCTCCCCTTTTTAAAGCAAGATCTCATCAATCAAGCTATTAGGAAGAAATGTTAGCATTTTAAGTGCATTTGCTATGTATGGACAGAGTCAGCACACGCATCCAGCACATAAAAATTTGATAATCCTCATTTCAAAAAGAGATATCAAAAGGCATAATTTAATATGTTTGCATTGAAAAAATAATGAACTGCACATTCCTTAGTACTGTATATTCAACAATTCTAATTACTGAAGCTATTTACATTAGGAAGATGATTTTCACAGCCAGGAGTGTTAGAAGGAGATGATGCGGGTGGGCTGTTTTATTTTCTGTTGCGTTTTGATTTTCAGTGAAAGACAGATATTCTGATTCCTGGGAACCTGATGCACCATCCTCCAGGAACATTAGTGAACTACAGTTCAAACCATGAAAATGGCACTGGTCTTCATAATCTCTCTCTAGATGGAATTATTGAATTGGGCTATTGTATTGGAAAATGCCTGGCTGAGCCAAAGCCTCTGGGATTTCCTGTCTGGTTGTGTTTACATGTGGTTGCTGGAGCTTGCAAGCTGGTGGCTTGTTTCTCCATGTTTTCACACCTGTGGAAGGAGGAGTGGAGTTGTGATAGTTTGGGGAACACCCCACAGAGTTGAGATGGGTCTGTGGATGTACATCCTGTAGGAGCTGAGTGGTGAGTGCTTGTTGGGGACAACCTGCAAATGGGCCTTGCCTTTGATATATGTTTTAGGATAGATAAGAGCAAAGAGTCATGAAATTATTTCATAACCTGTATTTTAGGCGGACCTGCTCCACTACGGAGATGTTATGCTGTTACACTGTGGAAATAGAGTGTTTAGCCTGCAAGTATTTGTGATTCTCCCATCTTGCCTCTGTTCATGGACAAATACGGGAAGATGGTAGCACAGTCACATTAGAGTTTGGTGGACAATCACTTCCTAAGAGGAGGGCATGTACCTCTGAGGGAATGTGCTGAAATGTATGCAAATGTGTGCAAATGTATGCAAATTTGCAATCTACTTTCCCCCAACCTTCTTTGCAGAAGTTATTAGCAGGTATGCAAAGATCTAAAATTATCCAATTGAGAGGAATGCTGTGTGAACATCAGGAGAGGCAGGGACCCCAAAGTTTGGGGATTCAGTGGAATGGATGTACATGAACACTGTCCTCCCACCCATCCCTAATAAAGACATTAATCATTTCCCCCTCCTACTGCAGGAAAACCTAAAATCATAAACACCTAATTGTGCTGGGGGCAGTGAATTCATGTGAAAACTGTTGGCCTGAAATGGAAGGAGTTGGCAAACCTAAAGGCAGAGCTCCTTTCACTAGGTTTTTTTCCCCTCTAATTTGGAAATTCAGTGACAGAAGGATGATTTTCAAGCTAACTCCTCTTTGGATTGCTGAAACAGAGACACCCAGAATTTGACATTTTGAACAAAATAATACTTGATCCAGACAAGCAAACCAGCAACAATATGATTGCAGTGTGGGGTTCTTCGTCCTCCTGCAACGGATATTTATCTTCTCTGCTTTCAACAGGAAACGAGAATGTTGTGCACCCTTGGAATTAAACAGTGGTGGATTGGATGATTCCCTCTATGTGTTGGGAATAAGACATTTTCATTACTTCGTGTCATCATGTAAAAATTTACACAGCCCCTACCCCAAAACCAAATATGCAGGTATCTGTAAAGAGAAACATTGGCAGAGATGGGACTTGGGTCTGAGCTGATACATCTCTACTTAAACCTCACATGCATACAGATCTGGCTGTTGGTGAGTCAGGGGGCGCTTGGATTCATGGTCCTGCATCTCCATCATGCTGGTTTCACTCTGTTTGCCTGAACAGCTCTGAGGATCTGGATCTGGATTAGATGAGTGGTCCTCTGCTGTCCTTTTCATTGGCTTAGGGAAGTGCAAGGTGATTCTCCAGCCTTCGCCCAAACCATTCAGGTCTCCACAGTTGTATGAGCACAACTGGCAGTCTCACAAGCAAAGATACCATTGGAAGCATAGAATCATTTAGGTTCCAAAAGACCTCTAAGATTGTCAAGTCCAGCTGTTACCTCAGCAGTGCTGAGTCCACCAGCCAGAGCCATGGAATGATCCCATGATCCCATCAGTCAGTGCTGAGCTCTGCAGTGCCAGGTGAGAACATGGGCTGGAGAGCAGCAGGTTAAAAGGGATTAGTCACATGGGGACAGAAAACCTCTGGTTTCACTCCAAGCCGCAGGTTTGGCTGAAGCTCAGGGAGGCTCAGAGAGCCATTTGCCTTTTGAGTCAGACGGTGGTCCCTTTTCCTCGTCCCCGATGGAAAGAATCGCCGCTTTGTAGATCACGAGAGAAGAGGAATCCCCTGGCGAGGGGCTGAAACCATCCGGCTCCCATCCCTTGCTCTTTGAGAGCCCCGACGATTCGGGAGAATCCCGGGGAGAGGTGGCCACAGGGTGTCACTCACAGCCCACGAGTGAACCTTCCACTGCGCTCCCCGAGCTCCTCCGGGGGCAGGGTGGGTGAGAAAGCGGGTGGGAATGGCTCCAAGGAGCGCTCCGGAACAAGCCAACGTGAACCTTGGTCGCTGGTCGGGAATCGTCAGCCTATTCCACATCACTTTGGATGGCCGGGATGCGGCTGGAGTTTCCAGCCCGCTCGTTCCTTCGCCATCCTCTGCAACCAGAGGAAGCCTCCCAGGGAATGAATTATCATGGTCCAGCACAGACACAAGCGGATCTAATGAGGGCTGTGTGGAAGTATGAAGGTGAGATGGACCAAATAAACAGAGATTTGCAATAACCTGCACCATTAATGTTTTCAAATTTAGTCTTTAGGCTTTGTTTCCAAATTTCTTTTAATGGGAAGGGGTTAGTACCAGCAGGCATAATTTTTTAATTTTTTTTTTTTTCTTAGAGTCACAGGATTTTTCTCTTTTGGACCAGGTTCTTGGAACATTTGGTTTTAAGAACAATTCTTATTAAGATCTATCTTGCAGTTTGTCTGTCACAGTAATTTTCTGCATATACAATTGCACTGTCAAGTGTCCAAGATTTTTCAGCTCGAAAGCCTTACATTTGGAGTTGGCAGCTTGGGGCATGTGAGCCAGGTGGCCTCGGGAAAGCTGACTCAGCACGTGGCTTCTGCCACTGCCTGGGGGACTTGGCCAGCAGCAGGATTTGTGTCCTGCTGCTGAGGCAACTATGACTTCCAACGAGATTTGCTTCTTGACCTGGGAAAAGGGACTGGGCAAGGACTGAAGACACTGAGCTTTCCCCTTCTTGATGCTTTGGCTGCGTGAATCACATCTTGCCTGCCTCGGGCATAATACCTCCTGCTGTGTCTCTAATTTGCCCGTTTGTGTAAATTTACAGGTTAAAAAGAAGGGTCCCAGTCCTGCTGCTGTTGGGTCTCCAGACAGCTTGGGTGGAACTTTCCACCTGGGTATTCACAGTTTGGGAATACGGGTAAAGGACACTTTCTTCTCGGCATGTAGATCACCAGGGTTCATTGTAAGAATGCTTGGCCTAGTTACCTTTTGCTTCCCCTTTTCTCCTGTGAGTTCTCTAAGCATAAAGAGCTTTTTGTCTCAAAAGACTCAGCATGATCCACCGAAAAGAAAAAAGGAGACAGAGATGACTCCTCCCACTCTAATATCTTAGCTGGCTCTTCAGGAAATTTGGAGTGTATTTTTTCCCCTGGTCATATGCAAACCTCTGTTGGGGAAAAAAATACAGAGAGATTTGAATAAAAGTTAAATGTCTTCTATTTAAAAGTAATAGCTGTCCAGCAATTCAAATATATTCAAAGATAAAATCTTTGAACTAATCTTCTCCTAGGTTCCTCTTCACAACCCTTCATGAATAGCCACCAGAAACTTAGTCTGTGCAAAGCACTGAGGAAATGGCACAAATAATTCCTTAGTACACTGCCCACTCCACAGCTCTCACTATGATCTGTTGGCTACTTTGGCATCTGGACAATGAAGCGGAGGAAGCCAGCAGGTGTATATACCTTTTGTATAAACCTGTTCCATAAGGTGCCTCCCTAAGCTACTCTGGATGACCTGTATGCTGCCACTGGGAGCAGAGGTGCCATTTACTTGTGTTTGCTTGGAGGGAGTCCCACACGTGCATCCAGCACAGGAGGAGGGAAGAGCTGGGATAGCTTCAACCTCAAGAGCAAAGATCCCTGTCCTGAGTGATTCCCTTTGTGGCCCTTTCCATTGCCTCTCTAGGTCCTCCTGACCCATCGGAGTGGGAAATCAGATCTGTTTGGAGCATATGGAGTCATTCCACATCACTAAGTTAGCCTGGAAATGGAAGTTGGCAGTGACTGTTATCTATTAACACTCAGCAGAGGGTTGGCTGCCTGTCAGATTTGTCTCCAGAGTCTCCTTCCACAGGCACGTGTGTCCCCATTGCAAAATTCACCATCCCAAATGACATCCACTGTGCCTTCTCCGTGGGAGCTGAATTAGCCCTGGAGATTCCTTCATCCGTCAAAAGCTGGAGCCAAGTCACGCTAGGAAAACAGCAGGACAAGGAAATTGTGCTTTCTGAGTCCCACTTGTTTTAGGCATAGGTCAAGACCTCCAATCACCAGGGTCATCAATCCAATTATAGAGCGTACTTAACGAAACCCTGTGAATGCTCATTATCAGCAAGAGTGCTGCAATGTGTGCAACAACACAGACACAGAAGCAACCCAGTGAATGACGCTGACCTGCTCAAAGGACTTTTCCAAAGACATGGTTTCTGTGGGAGCTCCTGCATCTTTCCAGTCACTATCACTAAATCAGAGGAAACATATTTGTGAGTTTAATTGTGCCTGCCGTTACTGCAGAGAAGATGAAAGCTGTAAGCTGCTGCAAGGCTACTTCTTTTCAGGTGAGTTTGTGAGATTAATTTCAGTGACCTTCACCTGGTCACTGAAACTCCAGATATTCTTCTAAAATGTCTGGCTCTCTCACTTCTCAGGTCTGGTTTCAGCTCTCACTGAAGCTGGTTTCTCCTTCAGCACAGATGTCTTTGTGGGCATCCTGCTGACCTACTCCATCCCAGACTGAGGGACTCCAACTTTCAGTTGGCAGAAACCATCAATCTAAAAGGGTCCACTGAGTCTTTCAGACTTCCAGCCCACCCACCCTGACTGTCCTGAAGCATGGTTTGCCTCCAAGAGCCCTATAACCCTAAAACTCCCCCAGTGGGCACCTGCTTTCGAAAGACTTCATCTCCCCTTAATATTTCTAAACATGATGCTCTGCCCTGCTAAGCAAACAGCTAGAAACCAAAATGGAAACAAGGGAAAATATGACACCCTCTGTTAATAAATGCAAAGCGATGGAAAACAATTTTGCCAACTAGGCAACTCAAATTAGACTTCTCTCTCAGAGGAATATGGTCGATTTGTAGCTCTTATTACAGTGTAATGCTATTTCCCTAAAAGTTTGTGTGTGCATTTTAATGAATTCATAAAACCCGGACTGTAAAAGCCCCATGGGGGAAACCTGGCAGCTCTTTAATTCAGCATTAAAGCTCAACTGATGTCAATTGAATTGATTTCTGCGCATAGAAATTGCATTCGTTGAATGAAAACTTTAGCCCTTGCCATTCCCCCTTTTAGAGCTCGCTGTAATACAATTGGCTCCCTGAGTCAGGTTCAATTACATGTTGAAAGTTTACAAGCTGGTGGGCTGAATGGAGGCTGTGAAATCGAGAGAGAAACCCCAGCTAACCTGATTAAACCTTACACCACAGCCGTCCTGGGGCAGTGAATCCTTGCCGTGGCACAGGGGGCCAGCTCCTCTCTGGGGAAGCAAAGAGTTCTGATTGCAGCCCAAGACACTATTTTGGCAACAGCCACAGCCACCTCAGTGTCTCTAATGGGAGTTCAGAGCTCTGACCTAATTTTAAATTTCTCCTCTTTTAGCCCAAGTGAGAGGTTTGAATCAAAACAGGAATTGTGCAGAGAAAAGAAAGCTCCAGTGGTTTGGCTGGGTTTGGATTGTCTTCTAGTGTTAGACACATCTGTGTTAGGGTATGACCCTATGAAGAGTAATTTGCAGATGTGTTTCATGGGGGTTTTACAGCTCTTGATTTTTGCTATTAGCCTGGGTAAACTCCAGCAATTCCCCAGATTTTGACCTAAACAGAGGCAAAGCCAGGAAAGTGTTACTTGCTGGAAAGTTTTAGTTGTTTCCATGAACTCCACCTCAGTCTGCGGGAGTAGTTGCTGACTTCTGCAGGTATTTCAGCAGATGCAATCTGAAACAGATCCCATATTTTGGATTTTATTTCTAGAATTGCTCCCAGTTCTCCTATGAACCTTGTGGAAATCTGATGAAAGCAGTCTTCATTTGCACTGTTCTGCTGAGGGTCAGATTAATGTTAGCTCTTCTCTTTGCTTTTCCAGTGTTTTGAGTACTTCAAATGCTTTTTCACTGGTCCCAGAGCCAAAAACATATGAAGAAAAAAAATTGCACAATATTCCCATTATTAAAAACCAATCAAGTAGGCTTTTTCTGTATTTCAGCCTTTGGTAGAGAATGGACTTTTTTAAACCATTTGCTTATCCTGAGCCAGCATCACCATAATTTATATGGCACAGAGCCACTTTCTAAAATCCCCTTCAGTTTGTTTTGGTCATATGCAAGCAGTTATTCCCTAGTAACAACAGTGAGTGTTGGTATGGTGTATTCCAGCCAACAGCCTCAAGGTTTATTACAGCCACAGACCCTCACACACCCATCTGAGACAAGTGTTATTATAATCCTGTTTTATGGATGGAGACAGCGAGCAATAGAGATGTTCAGCAACTTGGGAGGAGCTGGCTGATTTTCTGACTGCCAGCCCTGTGCTGTGGTCTCCAGCTCAGTTCCTCCATTGGGTGTGTGAAACATGCCTGAGCCTCAGAGTCCAACGTTTCGGATAAAACAGCTTTCCTTATTCTGACATCTCAACGTGCCATTTAAACCTATGTCCCCACTGGCAGCCCCTTCTCCAGCCCAGGGCTGCCTGTGGTCACCGTAACAAATCAAACTAGAGAAAGTTTAATCCTTCAGTGAAAGATAACCGCAGGTCTCTGCTTTTATTTGGTCTGCTGATCTAAGGGAAAAACCTCATCCCTTTCATGGCAGCTGAAGGTGGGTCAAGGACAAGGTGTTTCACTACATCTGGGTTAAAAAGGGTGTTTTCTCTCTGTGGTGCCCAAGGAAAGCCCTGGGAGTGCCAGGCTATGTGCCAAATGACCAGGCAGTCACAGGCCAGGCTCAAAGCACACAGCACAGTGGGAGTCTCCATTGATATTGGGTGTGATGGGGTCTTTTTCCATCACCCACAGACTGGGCTCCTATTTGCAGTCCACATCTTTTCAAATCCCTCTTCGGAAACGAAAAAAAAAAAAGCCCAAACCTGTCTTCTTTAGTGGTGCCAAAAGGACTGAGCTAATTGCAGAGGAACATGCACTTTTATTTGAGCATTTCAGTATCCTTTGTGTGTTTCACACTGGGACAAAGACTGCCAAACACATGGAAGGTGCCCAAAAAAATGGTCACAGATGATTCACAATCGGTATAAAAGATAAAGAACTAAAAAAAATAATCAAAAAACCTCACCCCCCAAACCCCGAGACTGTAAGGGCTTTGAAAAGCAACTAATAATTTTGGGTGCAGCGTTGCAGAAGGGCATAATATCCCAGAGTCCTGAGCCAGCCTCTCTGGAAACACAACAGACTAATACAGCAGGAAACTTTTCTTGAAGTTCTGTTTTCCTTTACTTCTTTTTAGCTTCCTCAGTGTAGTGCCATGTCCTACACACTCACCAAGCAGCACTTAGCAGGATTGCCCTTCCCTATTCTTGACTTTTTTTTGTGCATCCCTTCTTACACCACAAAAACTGGAGTCTGGTAGATCTCTGCAGGTCTGAATAAGGATGGGGAGTATTTGGGGTGATGGTTATCAGGCATACAGAGGCTTCGTTTCTGTTGTTCCTCTGACATTTTTTTCCCCGAAAGACATAGTGCCTTTATAAGTTTTTGGGGAGAGAATAACAGCAAAGCAAAGAAAAAGTATGCTTCAGAATGAATCCCCATTTTTCCTAACCAAATACCAGGGAGAAATCATCCACAGCGTAGCCCATATTCTTATCATTTTACAGCCACAACATACTTTGCTTTGTTGGCTTTGCCAAGCAACATGGCTGAGATGTAAATTGAGAGAAAGAAAGGAACAGCAGAAGGACTTTTTCCCCCCTTCTCCCATCATTCGAATTTTTTTTGCTGTATCATCAACTTTAGGCATCCAGCAAAAATAGCCGTGAAATATGGAAATGTCTTGTTCATAGCACAGTGATTTTTAAAGGCTTCTGCTGTGCAAATGCAGCTGAGATAGGCTTCTATAGTCTCTTGTCATCTTCCACTGTAACAGCGCTTCCTCACTATTTCACTGAATAAGCAGATACAACAAGAAACTATTCACCAAACTTAAACAACATCAAAAGCCCATTAAAGTTCTGATTTAAACTCTCCAAAAAGCATGGAAATTCTCAGCAAAATAACAGGCACCCAGAGTCTGTTTGCAGCTAGCCATCACCCTTAACATTATCCAACTGTGCTCGCATATTGGATGGCTGGCACTTGGCTGCAAGTTTCTTCAGTGTTAGTGGGTTTACACGGAACTCTTCACAGCCTTTTCTGTGCTGCTCCTTCTCAAATACCCTTAAGCATTTCCCTGCTCACCTTTTCTTTCATGTCTTAGCAGGACACGGACAGAGCAGGAGGTTCAGATTGTCGCCTACAAGAGCACAAATATCCCCAGTGTGCAGTGTCAGCAGGGACATCAGTTCCTCTCTCTGTACTGCTCTGTCCTGTGCAGACCAGAGACGAGACCCTTCTTTACAACTCCTTCACGACTTGCCCTCTCAAGTTAATGCTAGTTCTAGGAGGTGCTGTGGCCAAGCACTGACTACATAATCTCTTCCCCTTACCACAACCCCAACGCTGCTGAGACTCTTCTTTATTACTTCAAAGTACCTTTTGCCCCTTCAAAGTGAATGAGAGACTAAAGGAAAGGTGTGCACCTGCAGGTGAATTAATACCAAGAAAGTAAGGTGTGGCTATAAATTAATTAAGCCTCATTAAGCCCCAAGTAGATGTGGCCATTCGCAATTCAAGTGGAGTATCAGGTGATGCTAAACCAGCTGAAGACTCTTTTAATGTTTAATGAGAAAATCTAAATTAATAGTCAGTGCAGCATAGTAGTTTTCCTGGGGAAACTTTCTTTGCTGGTGCAATACTGTAGCTGGTTCTCTGAATTCTCGTAGCTTTGATGGTGCTCTGCCCCTGGAATCAGCACACCTGATGCTCTCAGCCAGTTTGGTGAGATAAAGTGGCAGAAAAGCATTTCTTCTGGTTTTTGTTTCTGATGACTTGCTTTTTTTAAGTAATTCACTGAACACCCGAGGACATGCTCATGAGCATAGAAAGGGCAGGACTGTGACAGGATCTGCTGCCAAGGAGCAGCACCCTGGTCTCCCCAGGTGGTCAGGTAGGCAGGGAGCAGGGCAGTTTTAGGTCAGCTGTTCCTGGGTTCTGACTGAGCCTAATGGGCCTCTGGTGCTTTACAGATTCTATCAATGCACTTAACCAACTCGAACTAAAAATCAAGAAACTATTGCTAAAGCTAACCTGTTATCGGTCATTGTAGACTACCAAATGCAACTATCAAATCAAAGTCAAATCAGAAAGCAAATCTCAGTATGAGACTGGAGCTATATTAGGCAAATCATCAACTGTGCAGCAGAAATAACCTGTCCTTATAAGCCCCTGAAAGAATCTGAGAAACTGCTTCTATGTGGAGTTTAGAAATGTGAAACTTTATGCCTGGCTGTGTCCACTGTTATTCCCCTGTCCCTTGCTAGGACTGAAAATATGTGGGCCTTGAATCCAAGCACCTTTGAATCCGAACTGAGGAGAGATAACAAAGACCAAATAAGCTTTATTTCCATCTGTTATCCCAAAGCAGAAAGAAAGCTGTATTTTTTATTCCAGCAGGAATGCAAGAAAAGCTTGCATGATTTCAAGATCTCCTGCTTGGAACAAGAAATGAGAAGCCTGGGAGGTAGTTAGCTGTGTCTCCATTCCTCTTGTGCATCCTCTGTACTATAGTTTGACATCTCCAAATATCCTTGCTGTCTGCAGAGACAGCAGGCTATTTTGTGCTTCATTCACTGTAGGCTGTCAAAAAGGAAAAATCCCTGCCCTGCAGGCTCCGTCCTGGAGGATTTTATTTTGCAAATCCAGTATCTGTCTCCTCACTGCAGATGTCCTGCAGGGTTCAGCACCTTTCTCCTCTTCTTTTGCCTATCACTGTTCACGCTACTGGCAGGGGATTTCTTGCTGCCTGTATCCCCATCTCACAGGGAGAGAAGATCCGCGTGTCCTCAGCTCTTTTAATGGGCCCGCATCCATCATGACTCATCCCAGCAGAAAACGCTTGGAAAGGACATTAGTGTTATCACAGCCTTTGTTGTACTGACCTGCCTCCATAAAGCATGGGAAAGGTGGGACAGGAATGAGAAGGGAAAACTGCTCTAGGATAGCCTGTCCCTTTGCCAGCGCTTGTTCTGTGTGAAATCCTGTACTGCATGCGGAGTGCATTAGTATTGTAAATCCTCATAAACGTCTGATAAAGAATCAACCTGTCAAATAAATGAAAGTCTCCATATGCTATGTACAGAAATACAATCTGAAATCCTTCTAAAGAGAAGCTGATAAATAGTGGGAATTCAGAGTGCCAGCAGAGATAGGGCTCAGAGCCCTTTAGTCTGATCTCCAGGAGAATCCTGGTTAGATGGGTCACGGGGCACAGGGATGTCCTGTCCCTGCGGTGGGGTGGTGTTGGTGACACAGGCGTGCTGTCCTGCTGATCACGGTTCTGACTATGTGGGCATTGGGAAACTCCACCTTGCAACCACAGCGTACAATTCGCTGGGCTAAAACCAGCTGGTAAACTGCTCAGTGACCTTCACAGTGCAGGGAGAGCCTTGTCCCACGTCTACGGACACAGCACTTGTGTGCAGCGTTTGACACGACATTACTAAGGTGTGTGAGCACACAGAGGGGACTGGGAGAGGAGGGCTGGAGCTGCATCTTTCCCACCTCGTGCCATGTCTCGCAGGCAATGTTTTGCATCCCCTACATTCAAGGACAATGTGGGCTTCTTGCTTTTAAGGCGTTTGGCAGCTGGCATCACAAAAGATGAGCCCTGATTTGCAGCTTGGGCCGTGCCCAACTCCAGTGAACTCCGCCGGATCAGCCGCTCGCTGTGATGAGCGTCCCTGTGTTCTGCCTGGGGGATCTCTCATCTCAGGGACACGCTCGGAGCCCCTGTTTGATCCTGCCTGGTGAGCGGCTGGGGCACTTCTGCTGCTGGAACAGGAGAGGAAGCGAACGAGCACAGAAGGGGGCCCAAGTCGAAACTATGCTCGGGATATGAGCAGGTAAGAATCGGGATGTTGCAGCTCGGGTGGAAAGCAAAGGCCCTGAGAACAAACTTTCATTGTGAGAAACATAACTCTTAGTAGTTGATTTCTTTTAAAAATTATTATACATGCAACATATAAGGGTCATTGTGGACGAATGTTTCAGTTGAATTTAGTTTTGCTTTTAGTATGCGCTGTGTCCACTGTTATTCCCCTGTCCCTTGCTAGGACTGAAAATATGTGGGCTTTGAATCCAAGCACCTTTGAATCCGAACTGAGGAGAGATAACAAAGACCAAATAAGCTTTATTTCCATCTGTTATCCCAAAGCAGAAAGAAAGCTGTATTTTTTATTCCAGCAGGAATGCAAGAAAAGCTTGCATGATTTCAAGATCTCCTGCTTGGAACAAGAAATGAGAAGCCTGGGAGGTAGTTAGCTGTGTCTCCATTCCTCTTGTGCATCCTCTGTACTATAGTTTGACATCTCCAAATATCCTTGCTGTCTGGTGTTACCTCCTGCCACCTGCCTTGGCTGATGTGCCTTGTGAGTCCAGCCAGCTTCTCTTTCATTCCTGTATGTGCCCTTTGGAAATTCTCTTCCCTTTTCCTGCCTTCTCCTTGCTGTAGTCCCTCTGCCTTCCCAGGCATGTCCTGGTATCAGCACTGTATTGCCCAAGAAAATGATGGCATCGCCCTGCAGGGCTGCAGGAGACCTTGTGTTGTTCATCTGTCCTCACCCTGGTAATGCAGGGTCAGTTTTACTTATGCCTTTCCTACAAATGTCTGACATAATTTAAAAGTTTCCAACAACAGAGATGGCAGGAATTGAAGGTTGCCTGCTCCAGTGCTTAAATACCTACAGGTTTATGGAATTTGGTATCCAGTGGGCACAGCTACATATGACTGGACATCTTCAGAGCATGTCTTTCATCTTCTTCCCCAGGCTTGACATCTCTCTGATATGATATTTTCACATTATCAGGGTAGTTCCTCAGGACAGCAGCCCCGTGTGACACCTGGGGCAGTGTTGCAGAAGTTCATGACTTCCCGGGTTCTGAGGAGGACAAAACACCCATTTCCTGGTGGATTTTGGAATTGTGCCAGACGCTCACTCAGAGCAAATACAGATGTCAGAGTGCTCTGCAGTGGAAATTAAGGGGGAAAAAATAGTAATGCCCTTTCAGGTAGTTCAAACTAGTTTACTTTTAATAAAGAGGGATGTCATGGCTCAATTTGCCTTGGTTTTGTGTCATATTTATAGCACATAATATAATGAAAAAAATAAATGGAAAGTAATTTCAAAATGAAACCCCAAAATGTTTCACTTTCAGAATGCTGAAACAGGGCATTTCAACCATTTCAAAAAGATGCTTTAAATCTCCTTTTTTTTTTTTCTCAAGCCAAGAAATGCAGTCAAAACAATCCTCATCTGCAGAACTTTTCAGTTTCAACAAACGGACATTTTTCTCTGAAAATTTCTTCTAAAAAAAATCCAAGGATCTTAAACATTAATTTGTTGTTAGGCCTCAGAGTACTTCTGAGAGGTAGTTAAGTGTTATGATCCTCATTTTGCAGAAAGAGAATCTGACTCATAAAGAAACATAAAATGCAATTGAGTTCCCACTTACTTCAGTGGAAGAATTGATGTGCCCAAGGTCAGAGAGAAAGTCAATAGCGGAGCTGGAGGAAAAAAAAAGAGGAGTTTTGAAACCAATGCCTTTTCTGCACCCACCAGACAGCCGTTCCTTGCAGAGTGATCAAAGTGCAAAGTCAGCAATTCCCACTCTACTGAAACCTGTCCTCAAGCTGGAAGGCAAAGTGGGAACTGCCCCAAACTTGGAGAGAGCCTGAGACCTTCCTCCTCAAAAGTATTTAGTGCCATGATTCAGCTGCGCTGGGTTGGATCCCATTTGGTTTCTCATTTCCACAGGAGGTGGGCCGAGTCCTTTGAACTCTTGTGGTTTAACTTGTGGTCATTGGTTTCTTCACCAGACCACCTTCTCTTTTCTGCTCATGCTTTGGGAAGAAAGAAAAGAGCAAAGCTGTCAGAAGGTAGTTTTATTTTATTGCAGTACTAAATAACTTGTGTCTGAATTAACTTTAAAATTTATAGAGCTAAAGTGTAGAATGTACCTGGGGTAGGAAAACAATATATTAGTGTGCACAGCTGCTGCACACACCATTTTAAGAGTCTGTCTGTCCTTACATGTGTGTGTGCCTTACAGACCTGGCTATTAAATCTCCTCCCACCCTGGACTGGTGCACACTGATGACAGAAATCCACCCACCCTCCCTGTGCCCCCACCTCTACCTCCACGGGGACACTCATCCCATAAACCACCCAGTGCTGGTTTCTCTGCCAGCAGATGGTTGTGCTGGCAGCTCTCCCTTCCAAAGGAAGGAGATGGGCTTGCAGATACCAATGCCACGTCCTGCAGAGGTGGGTTTTAAGAGAGAGACAGGGAGGGAGGAAGAGGGTTTTTTTCCCCCCCTTGCCTCCATTGTAGTCATGTTTGTTTCCCTGACTTTTACATTCCTGCACTACCTCCTGTGTGCAGACAGCGCTCAGGTGGCAGCTCACCCCTTCTGCACATACCTGTGCTCCAGCACTTAAATTGGTCACGGGTTACTGCAGCAGAGACACGTTTTGTGCTCTCCCTCCCCCCACCCACATCATTTGGATTCACATAATCAAGCGACTTGCAGCTGAAATTGCTCATAGAAAAATAATTTAAAATTGGTTCATTAATGCTCATTTGCGCAGAATTCTTAAATATGATAAGAACATGAGAGCTAAAGAGAATGGATCTGAATGAGAGGAGGATGTTGAAAGCAACATTCCTGTAATTGTAAAATCTTGTGTCTAAATATGTTTAGACAATGTGAAAAGTCAATTTAAGAAGCTAGGATATATACAGGGAGGAGATATCTGAGGGAATGCAGACATCCTGGGCTTAAGGTTTTTCTTTCCCTGGATTGCACAGGATTCTCATTTGGTGAAAAACTGAAGTATCACCAAAAGAGTCAGAAGGTGCAGTTTGCAATTGGAGAAATGGGATGACAATGGTGCTTTTCATAAATAAGCTCATCATTTGCACACCCATCTCTATTTGGCACAGGAGAGGGCAGAATAATAGGTGGTCGCTGCTCAACTTGTGCTTAATTACACAAGCTGGAAATCTTTGTATTACATAAGGCTGAATATCTGTGCTGTTGTAAGCCAGCAAAGGAGCTGGCCCGGGAGATACATCACCACAGAGGTGTTCACCACTGTGGCAGCTGAGAGACGAGCTGCGATAGCAAGACTCCACCCAGTCCTGTTGCTCTCTTATTCTACATCAAAATTAACCAGCAACCCTCTGAGTGCAGAATATTGTCCCTGATAGTGGCCATACACTCCTCAGAAAAAGAATTAAGCTGCAGAAACACATCTAATTGTATAGTATCTTAACAAAGAGGTGCCCTGGCAATTACTTCCTGAATTAGCCACTGATCAACTTACACCGTGAAGCATGAGGATTGATAGCTCCTGTAATTTTATTTAATAAAGATCAATTTAAATAGTCTGCCTTAAAAACAAAAGGAAGGTTAATGAAGGTAGAGTCTTAAATTATATAGATCACAGCTCTGATTTTCATGCTAACAGAAAACAGATCAATGGCAACTGTGCAGTATAATTGGAAATGTAAGAAAACTGAAAACAGCCATACTGTGGAAAAGGTAATAAATACTGCTGGCAGACTGGAACGGGGGCTATCAGAGGAGGCTAATACTGAACAGAAAAAGATGAACAAAAGTCTTGCCGGGAAGAGGCAGGAGAGGTCAGACTGCAATTCAATCAGTGGGCAGCATGGGCTCTTCTGTATTACTTTGCCAAGTTATATCAGGAGTTGTAGTGCACCAGAGTCTAGATCAGACCTGATTCACCATTAGAGTAGCGAACCTCTGAAAATAAGCACACATACATCCTCTCAGAACATCAGAGTTGCTGGGGGAACTCTCTCCCTCCCAACATAATTGTGTTCCCAGGACCAAAAGGCACAGCTCTGCTGGAAGGACTTGGGAGGAGAAGCAGAGCAGCACCTGCAGGGGCGAGGAGCTGCACAGGGCTGCCTTCTCACCTGCAGCAAGGTGTCTGAGGCTGGCAGCGGGGCAGGCAAGGATCCAGGCTCGTCTCACACCGTGCTGACCTGCTGCTGCATTAAGGGCAGGTTCGCAATGCAAAGGTGTCGGGTCGGCTCAGCCAACCTGCCGCTGGGCTTTGGCACACCGTTACCTCACTGCTGGGTAAATATTCCTGCATGCAGCTAATGAGGTGACTCATTAGCAGTCTGCAGAGCTGTTGATCAGACTTGCATACTTAGGCAGAGGAACTGCACGTGTGTTTGGTCTGTGCTAGATTTCTCCCTCTTGAAGGATGTGCCAATAGTAGTTTAAGCCATCCTGCTCTGAAAAGGAGAGGAGCAGTGCTGGCTTATTACTACTCAAATGAGACCTCTATCTGTCTGATAAAACAAGCACTGCATATTTTTCTGGCTTATGGAAAAATCTCATACTGAATTGGACTGTAACATTCATTACAAGTGGTCTTTGGAGAGCTTGGAGAAGTCCTTTAAAGTTTCATCAAAGCAATCTACGATATAGAGATGGTTGTCCCATCTTTGTATTAGCAGACACCTAAAATAAATACTTTCATAAAATGAAAAATTATCAAGGGTATCACTGGAGTGCCAGGTACTAGAGTGTTTCCAGCATTTTTTTTTTTTTTTTT